>MJUU01048806.1:74110-93627 GCA_002080025.1 Modiolus philippinarum
AATTATCTCCCCTTCCTGGTTTTGGACAATAATTATATTCCTTCATGCACATTTCCATATAGTGTCCTTCATTTGTGTAAAGTTTCATCAAAATCCTTCTAGTGGTTTAAGAGGAGTTGTGCTTACGAGAAGTGTGGACAGACGGACAGACGGACGGACAGACAGACAGACAGGGTGATTCCTATATACCCCCCACCGTTGAAATAAGTGAGATAAATTGCGACATGTCAATTTCTCGAGTGATATCTAAGTTAAATTCTTTTATCAAATTATCTCCCTTGCATAATTTCTGAGTTCTGTAAATCCAGCAACAGATTTAAAGCTCATGTGTTTTATTTCACGTTTTTGTAATAAAAATGTTGTTAAAATGATAAGGAATATAAATTTTAAATATTTTGGAACTTCCTTTACATTTAAATAACTATTTTGCTAAATTTCTTAACTAGAGGCTCAGAGACTGAGCCTGTATCGCTCACCTGGCAAAATGCTTCTACTTCATACATGACTAAAAAAGATGTTTCCTTACCAATGGGGGCAAATGTTTAGCTATGTTCTTCATTAGCAACCATGTTTTTTGTCTGATCCTATTGAAATGAATAATTTTTGCAAAGGACCTTCTATACATTTCAGAGATNAGTTGTGCTTACGAGAAGTGTGGACAGACGGACAGACGGACGGACAGACAGACAGACAGGGTGATTCCTATATACCCCCCACCGTTGAAATAAGTGAGATAAATTGCGACATGTCAATTTCTCGAGTGATATCTAAGTTTAAATTCTTTTATCAAATTATCTCCCTTGCATAATTTCTGAGTTCTGTAAATCCAGCAACAGATTTAAAGCTCATGTGTTTTAGTTCACGTTTTTGTAATAAAAATGTTGTTAAAATGATAAGGAATATAAATTTTAAATATTTTGGAACTTCCTTTACATTTAAATTACTATTTTGCTAAATTTCTTAATAAATGAAACCTAAATGAACAATTATTAGACAAAAATGGCGGAATAATACCACTGAGACACCTTAAAAGACACAAGAAATATACAAATGTGTATTCAGCGAAATTCAACAAAATATTGAAATCTGCAACTGCTGTTAATTTCAGTTTAAGTCTTCATTACATTTATTGGCAGATGAAACAATCTTAAAAAATAATACATAGAATATTATAAAATACCACTAATACAGTACAGCCAGAGACTTACCATGATAAATCACTGTGATAGACGTATCACTTTGCTTAGTGAAATGTGTATATTCTATTTCCTGTTTGGTCTATCAACATGCTTTCTTTTGCATTTAGAGTGATGCATTCTACTGCTTGATATGCAAAAGAAATTATGAGGATAGACCAATCAAGAAAAAAGATATATTCATTTAAAAATTTAGAGCGATATGTCTATCACAGTGATTTATCATGGTAAGTCTCTGGCTGTACTGTACCTCAGATGGCTTAATAGTGTTGGAATATAGAAAAGACTGCGAGAAAATACAATTACGACCTTAAACTCATAAAAGTTGCATAGTCTTTCTCTGCAGACATAAATCATACCCTAACCAGTGAAGAACTACAAAATATGTTGCACTTTACTGTGTTAGCGGTAGGCCAAAATTTCCTTTAGCCAAAGTGGCTAATTGGTGCAAATTATAATTAGCCACACTGTAGTTTCATTAGCCACAAGAAAAAAATTATTTCAAAGTATTTCCTCAACATTGTAGGGATGCTGTCAATTTCGTCAATTGTAGTCATACATTCAAATTATTTGTGAGAGGAAGACTACTTAAGTTGTAGAAATTGATTTCAATAGCAAAAAAGGTTGATTGAGCTGATGGATTGATTCTTCAGTTCACCTGCGCTAGCCAGAGTGAATGAGGTCCGGCAGGTCTCACTCTAGGGTTCAATTCGTGATGAGGCAAAGTCACTTTGATGATAAGAATCATGCTCTCCTGTAACATATATATTTTAACACACTCGCGATTGAATTTTCACTGGTTTAAAACTTTTATTATTTTATTATTGCAAGAAGTCATTGCTGAGTTTTCATGTCCGCCATGAATTAAACAAAAGTACGCTAATAAAAAGAAAGAAAGACGAAAACAGACATGAAGAACCGGAACTGTACTACGAAATACCCGTCATTGGTTTCAATTCAATTTTTATTTTCATCTTCCGATCTGGTCATAAGAACGTTTTTTTGGAAGGAAGTTTTCTATTCATATCATGATATCTCCGAGTACCGTGTATTGATTTTTCTCATTCGCCATTGTGGCTATTAGACCGAGTCTTTTAATCGCCACATGGAACAATCATTCGCCCCTGGCCAGTGTGGTGACCTTTAGCGCTAACACAGCTTTAACGGACTCCTGAACACATTGGCAAAGAAAGCTGTATTTCAGAGAAACCAATAGTTTGGATTTGCCAGGAATTCAAAATACTCATCAGCCAGATTGGACAGAGTCCACTGAGTTGAAATTTTCGAATACAGCTAAGACCTATCTTTCAACCACTGAATGTGTGGACTTATTTAAACTATTTATTAAAAAAAACTAAGCAACACTAAAAAAAGTAAACAAAAAAAAACAAACTAACAAACAAAGAAACAAAACAAAAACAAACCAAAATAAATAAATTAAAAAAAACAAAAACAAACTAAAATAAATAAATTAAAAAAAAAACAAAAACAAACTAAAATAAATAAATTAAACAAAAATTTAATAGTTTGTCTTTTCTTAGAAGAGAGGAAGTTCAACACAGAAGGTAACGCCATTCATAAGAAAATTGTCTTCAATTTCTATTCAAAAAAAAACTGACAATCCAAAAATGATAAAATAGAAACAAAAACTAATATTTGTCACTTATTAGTTGAGAAGTCAGTAGATAATAATTTGATATATTTCTGTATTTTTCAACTTGATTATAAATGTCTAAATCACTTAACTGGACAAGATGACCCTTATTGGTACCTCAATTATTCATAATGTATTTATAGACTTAGTATTGATCAAAAATATACACTGTTCTGTTCGATTTAATTGGAATGCTAGAATTTATCACTGCATATGTGATGTTTAAAAGATGTTATTAAAGTGTTTTATAAATTAAAAGGTAATTTATTCAACTTGCCTCATGTCTGCATACACCATGTGTCAAAAGCAAAATTAAATGACCGATAATTGACCACTTCATGAAATCAATAACAGACTGTCACACCAATTATTAAAGTTTTTATAATCTTTATTACTGAGATAACAGTTATGAAAACAAATTAACTACCGGTAATCAAGTTATAACAATATTACCATTGTGAATCCATCTGTTGATATGTCAACAAACACATTACTCCACAATAAACCGGAAATGCGTTTGAGAACTATATTTCAGAGTATGAAAATATAATATAATATAAAACGTAGCAAGTAGGCAAGAAACTTCCAGTCATCCGAGTTTGGTAGTAAGCGACATGGAAACGATTGTCATCCAATCGTTCCAAAAATCATGAAAAAGTTTCCCTGCTATGAATACTGATACTGAACTAGGGTTCTTAACAGCTTTTATTACTAACCACAAAAGGTTGAAAAAGGAGCAGGACATAAACCAGATATAACAACCCCTAAATTAACAAAGAATGAAAAGGCACAAACCCACACCATCTTAAAAACTTTTTGTGGCAATTCAAATATGAAAAAATATGAGTAAACAAGTGCAAACTTATACCATAAGCTTTTTATGGCCATTCAAAAATGAAAATATGTGTAAATAAGACAAGATAATTTGTTTAGAACTATATACAAAAATAAGGAGCAAATCGTAAAATTTTACAATGGTTCACTACTTGGAATAGGCATTTACATTGTACAAGTATGGTATTGTAAATCTACTGTCCCATGCCTTTAACAAAGAAAACATAAGATCAGAAACTGATACATAAACTGACTCTGAAATAAGAATTCAATCAATTGTATATCTTTGTTTTATTTAAAATTGTAACTATGTCAATGATATCTGACTTACATGTTCTACCACCACAGCACAGCACTATATCATTGACCCAGTCTGTGTGGTGTTCCATTGACAACATGTAAGGATCCTGCAAAATATAAATAAAGTATGAACAGTTTTTCAAACATTATACATGTACATGTATAAAGAAACTGAAGATAGGATTACCCTTTCTTGTGCAAATAAAGTTCTCATAGAAAAGTTTTTTGTTTTATATTTTTTCTGTCCTCCAAGCAAACTTGTGTATTCAATATTCCTTGTTCTGTTTAAAACAACCAGTAAAACCAAGAATATTCTTCCAACATGTCAATAGGGTCTGTAAGTCTCGTTCAATTTTGAAACTTCCGGGTACAATTTTTGTACCGGAAGTTGCATTTTTCACGACACTATATGACGTACCAAACATAAAATTGAATGCCATAATCCAAAAATGTCATGTTTTGGCGGGATACGTTTTTTAATTTCAATTTTATCGTGAAATCTCGGTGTCACATGACAAGACTTACAGACCCTAAGAATCATAAAAATATGAACTAATCATAAAATGTATCGTGTTTTCTTATGGATTCTTCTCATAAATTAAATGTTTTATTTCATAATAAGGAGCGATGGCACTTCAGATATAACAAGTCAAGAAATGGGCACATTATTGAATTCTAATTTGGTGCAACTTTAGTATCTCAAATTCACATTGCTAGGTGCTTTTCTAAAAGAAAAAATAATAGAATTGGCCCTTTGGGTTCATTTGAAAATCACACAATGACAGCATCCTATCTACCTTAATGAAACACATTTTGTTTCAATCTAATAAGAATAAAAAAAAATAATTGATAAAAGCTAATAATAATAATACAATGTAAGAAATAATTAATAAAAGCTTCAAGTTTAAGAGATAACTGTATGATATTGTAAACCATAGTAAAATTTCTATATAAACTTACTTTGGAAAGATTATTTTTATCAGATTTTCAATCTTTTAGCATAAATACCTTATTTGTTTTTGTATTGAAAATTCTGATGATTGAATCTCGTCCAGCTGAGTATAATCTATTAATAAGTGGATCAAACTGGAGGGAATTAATCCCAGATCTGTGATGCCTTTCAACTTCATCTCTGATAACAAATGATACCTAAAAATTGAAATTATTCAGATAGATTAAGACATAGGTGTTAACCCTCCTGATTTTTGCGGGAGATTTCCATAATTTGGCACAAAACAGAACTTTCTCCTGCAATAACATGGTCTCCCGGTTGAGAGAAACAAAACTTCTGTTTTTGTGAAAGTCTCCTGCAATCAAATTTTGTTTAACTCAAAATTATCCAGGTGAAATTATCGTACATACATGTATCGGGTTATAGATTTTCTGTCAATCAACAGAATTAGCACTGTGACAGGTAGATTAGTGTTGATTAGGACAGTCATTAGGACAGGTGTTGTTATCCCCCCGCTTAGCGAAAGCGGGGGATTATGTAATGCTGTCTGTCCGTATGTAGTACGTACGTACGTGCGTTTGTAATGCTCCCCGATAGCTCTGGAACTATAAGAGATACAAATTTGAAACTTGGCACCATACTAGAGTATAATCAGATGTAGTGCACTAAGGATGCTTGAATGTTTGAATACATTTTCAATAGGGTTCATAAGTTAGACTATGTAAGTATCTTTGATGAGGTACAGACAAGCCGGAAAAATTTTTAAAAAAGACCACTCAAAGACTATTGTCACCAAGTTTGGTTCCAATTTACTCAGTAGTTGAAGAAATCTTTGAATACATTTGCCATAGATTCCCTATGTTAACATATTTTCAACACTGGTGGTATTCTTCGATTAACTGTGGACAAGCATTCGGAAATTAGGTCAAACGCCCTTGGAGAAAATTATGGGCGAAAACAAATTTAAGCGATATCCATTAATTGAAGAAATTTCTAAGGCCATTTGGGCTTGAAAGTTGAAACTCCTATATCAACTCAAATATTATGTAGCAAATTCACAGAGGGTGTCGGAATTTTGGTAAGACCCCTCTAGCATGGCCTCTAGGGGTCCAAAAATAAAAAAAATTGATTCGGCTGGAACTCCTCTTACACCTTAAATTGCAGAAACCTTGTAATAAGGGTATAAATAACACTATAAAAGTTGTCCATGCCGAAGGTTTCGGAATTTTGAAATTTGCCCTCAGGGCAGAAAAATGAGCAAAAATGTATTTCTAGATATCCAGTAATAAGCGAAATCTTCTGAAGTATTCATGTTTGGAAGCTAAACTTTGTATGCAAGTTCAATTATATATGCATCTCATTTACTGATGATAGCGGACTTTTGGTATGACCCCTTGGGGCATGCCCTTAAGGGGCAAAGATGTTAAACAATCAGTACTCATCAGAAAGACTGGAACTCTATGTATAATTTTGATTTTGTGGTTTACATTTTCATAAGAAATTATTGGAATTGCTCTTTGAATCTGTTCTAAGCTTTTAGAATTTATATATATATATACCCCGAGCCCAAATTTGGTAAATTTCCTGAAAATGTCAAAGACTAATAATTTTTGAAATTCCAACATGAAGTTTTATAATTAAGCAGTTTTTTAATGTCATCAGCTAGTATGAACACTAGGATTTCAAATATATGATTCTAATTTTGGTAACATTCTTGAAACTCTCAAAGACCAATTACTTTTTGGAATTTTACCTAGCAACCATATCTTTTTTGATGCTTTATAGTTTTAATGATCATTTTCAATGGACAGATTGCAAAAAAAAACCTTGATTCTAATTTTGGTAAAGTTCCTGAAACTCCCAAAGACCCATTATTTTTTGGAATTCTACCTAGCAACCATATCTTTTTCAATTATTTAGAGTCATAATGATGAATTTCAACTGTCAGGTTGCAAAAATCTTTGATTCTTATTTTGGTAAATTTCCTGAAACTCACAAAGACCAATTACTTTTTGGAATTTTACCTAGCAACCATATCTTTTTTTATGCCTTATAGTTTCAATCATGATTTTCAATAGTAAGATTGCAAAAATCTGATTCTAATTTTTGCTAAATTTCCTAAAACTCTCAAAGACCTACTATTTTTTGGATTCTACCTAGCAACCATATCTTTTTCAATTCCTTATGGTAGTGAAGATCATTTTCAATAATCAGAGTGCAAAAAACTGATTCTAATTTTGGTTAATTTTCTAAGACTCTCAAAGACCAATTTTTTGGGGGAATTTTACTAGCAACCATATCTTTTTTGATGCCTTATAGTATCAGTGATCATTTTCCATAGTCAGATTGCAAAAATTTTTGATTCTGAGTTTGGTAAATTTCCAGAAACTCTAAAAGACCCATTATTTTTTGGAATTCTACCTAGCAACCATATCTTTTTCAATTCCTCACAGTAAAAATGATGATTTTCAACAGTCAGGTTGCAAAAATCTTTGATTCTAATTTTGATAATTCCTGAAGATCTCAGAAACCTGTACTTTTTGAAATTCTACCTAGCAACCATATCTTTTTGGTGTTTTGCAGTTACAATGATTAAGTTAGTTTCAAAAACACTTGTCTTTTTTAGCAAGGGGAGGGGGTCCAAAAAGGGGTAGCATGAGGATCGCAATCTTTGATTGGCTGTGTTTCATTTATATAGCAATCAGTAAGCAATACGGTAATAATGATTACAAAGATCAAAACAAACACTTTTGATACAGAAATGGTGATGAATGTCACTAATTTTCCATTTTCAAAATAATGACCCTGAAATTTGTTATGTTAACACTGAACAAGAGGAAAGCTGTCAATGTGACAGCAAACCAGGTTTTCTTACACATGGGATGACCCCGAATATTTGAAATGTACTTATAATTTTCATTAATTTTCAATGTTAAACCTTCCATCAAAGTGGCCTATTTCTGAAAGTTCAGCAACTTAAATTTTAATCAAAAAGAAAAATAAAAGTACTGTGCATACCTTTGATACAGGTACAAATGATCTGCATCATAAAAACTTCCTGTCTATAAACTGTAGGAGACATTTACTGGACAAATGGGACACCGTACTGGTAAATATTTTACCTAAAAATGACCAAGTTCAACAACTGGTGATTTTGGCATTATTAATCAAAAATCAAAATCAAAGTACCATGCACACCTTTGATATATATACAACTGATATGTATAATAAAAACTTTCTGTCTTCAAAACTGTAGAATATTTGCTCTGGGCAAATGGGGCATCCTATTGCCATACATTTGACATAAATATGACTAAAGTTCCAACAACCGTTTTTTTGGGCATAAATTATGAGAAATCAAAACCAAAGTACCATGCGCACCTTTGATATATGTACAACTGATCTGCAAAATAAAAACTTCCAGTCTCAAATATTGTGGGAGATTTGCAATGGACAAATGTGGCACCCTATTGGTAAATATATTTAATGTAAAAATGACTAATACTGTAGGAGATCTACTCCGGGCAAATGATGTACTCATTTAGCAGCTGTCCACCTGCTGCTGACTAAGTTTAACAACTGATATTTTTTACATTAATTATCAAAAATCAAAATCAAAGTATCATGCACACCTTTGATATATGTACAACTGATCTGCAAAATATAAACCTCCTGTCTCAAATACTATAGGAGATTTACTCCAGACAAAGGGGGTACCCTATTGTAAAAAATTTGGCGTAAAAAAAAATAAGTTCAACAACTGATATTTTTGACATAAATTATCAAAAATCAAAATCAAAGTACCATGCACATGATAGTTTGATAAGCGAGCGAAGCTTGCTCTTTATGGTAGAAACGTGGTAAAATTGGAATTTTTAAATAGCTATAAAAAGATCATAGCTATAAATAGATTTCAATTGACGCTGTACAAATCTTTCGTCAAACATCGTCACCATCGAACTCTCACGTGACTATTCTTCCAATATGGCATCATCAAAGCCTCGTACCTGTGTAACTATTGAACAGTGTGAAATTTTCATTGCAATAACTTTGTCAGAGTTATGGTAAATATTTACCAGTACTATTGTTTGCTTTAAAAAGCATAAATGCAAATGTTTTTTTTTTTTTTGCATTTTTGTGCAAGATATTGCTATTTGTTGTACTTGTAGTATTTGTCATTTAGATAGCACATATATAGGCTTAAAAACTAGTGATATATAATGTTGAGATCGTGAATTATGAATAGGGTTGAGCGTAAATTTGAATGTTTTTCTCTGATTTGCAGAGTGTATTTGGGGGACTTCAGTAGACTTGTCATCATTGCCAATAAAACAAACAGCGTTATTTTGATACCATGAATTCAATTTCTATCCATGTGATGCGAAAAAAAAAAAGAAAAAAAAATTTCCACTGCTTTGTAATTTATCCAGGTAACACTATTTTTTGGAAGAACTTCAAGTTCAGGTTGCACATGTCTCAAATTAACCCCTCTTGTTATTGGTTTTCTTCCTCCGTTCCTCCATTCTCTGGTTTTAGTTCACCTGACCAAAAAAAGCTTAATGAGATATTGCCGAATACAGGGTCTGGCAAATCTGTTTGTCAAAGCCAGGATATTTATTTCCAAAAATTTGAAAGTAAGATTTTTTCTTATACACTTATAAATTAAGGGAAAAACTAGAGGATGACATGCCCCCGTGCAAGGTTGAATGGAACTGGGATTTTTTAGTAATATTTGTGTCTGTAAGACACATATGATGCCCCTCCTAGACACATGTTATTCTAGGTTGCACAGATAAACTATGTACCCTTTATTACTTAAAAGTTGAACAATGTATATTTTTGAAAAAAAAATGAACCAAAATCAAAATACATACCACATGCACATCTTCAATATACTGGTAGGTATAAATGAACTGCTAAATAAAAGCTTCCTAGCATCAAAACTGTAGGAGGAGTTGTGCGGACAATCTGTGTACCCTATTTTAACAAATCACCCAATAAATGACCAAGTTCATCAATGTATAATTTTGACAAAAAACAACCAAAATCAAAATCCTTACCACATGCACATCTTCAATATAGGTACAAAACATCTGCAAAATAAAAACTTCCTAGCATCAAAACTGTAGGAGGAGTTGCGCGGACAAACTATGTACCCTCTATCACAAAATCACCAAAAAATTGACTAAGTTCAACAATGTATAATTTTGACAAAAAACAACCAAAATCAAAATCCTTACCACATGCACATCTTAAATATAGGTACAAAACATCTGCAAAATAAAAACTTCCTAGCATCAAAACTGTAGGAAGAGTTGCGTGGACAAACTATGTACCCTCTATCACAAAATCACCAAAAAATGACTAAGTTCAACAATGTATATTTTTGACAAAAATTAACCAAAATGAAAATCCTCACACATGCAGATCTTCAATATAGGTACAAATGATCTGCAAAATAAAAACTTCCTAGCATTAAAACTGTAGAAGGAGTTGCGCTGACAAACTATGTACCCTCTATGAATAAAGGGCTACGCCGAGGGCAGCAGGATACGACCGCAGCATGTCGACTACTGAAATTTGAACAAGTGTAACTAAAATTAATATGGACACAGTAATTTGCTGGACACAATAAGGAAAATCTGTTTCACATATTTTGATATATTGCAATTTGGCCCCTTTGACCCTTTATAGCTTGGAAACCGTAAGAGTTACGCAAAATCTATTGCCATAGTAGTGAAAGCTTACACAATGAGAATAATCAAAAAAAAAAAAAAAAAAAATTGATGAAAAATGGAAGATTTGACATATTTTCAATAATTGCAATTTTGGCCTCTTTGACCCCTTATATCTTGGAAACATTAAGAGATACAACAAATCTGTTGACATACTACTGACAGCTTACAATGAGAGGAATCCAACATAAAAATCCCATCAAAATCTGATGAAAAATAAAAATTTTAGGTTATCCCCATGTTTGCAATTTTGGCCCTGTTGGGCCCCTCATAGCTTGGAAAGGAAACAAGTTATCAAAAATCTGATGGTGCAGCACTAGTTAACTTTTCATAAGGAATCCATTGCAAAAAACTGCATCAAAATCGGACTTAAAATAAAAAATTATAATTTTTGACATTTGCCCCTTTTGGGCCCATTTATCTCGTAAACGGTGCATGCCACATGAAATCCGTTGGCATACTCCAGATTGGAAATTTTTTAAGGAGTACACTGAAAGAAACCCCAGAAAATCCAATAAACAATAAACATTCTACAGTAAAATATTAGAAAACACAAAATTTTGCCCTTTTTGGCCCCTTTTTTGGAAACAGGAGGGGCCACAAAACCCAAAACCGATACTAGCCTTCCTTTGGTGCCAAGGAACATTGTGTTAAAATTTCAGAAGGTTTGATCAACTGGAACTTGAGTTATTGACCAAAAACAAAAGTGTCTACAGACGACAACGACGCCGACGACGACGACAACAGCACCATACCATTATACAACCACAAAATTTTTTGCGGTCGTATAAAAATCACTAAAAATGACTACTAAGTTCAACAATGTATATTTCTGACAAAAATGCACCAAAATCAAAATCCTTATCACATGCACATCTTCAATATATGTACAAATGATCTGCAAAATAAAAACTTTCTAGCATAAAAACTGTAGGAGGAGTTGCGCGGACAAACCATGTACCCCCTTCGGATGGACGGACAGAAGGACGGACCGAAGACAGACGGACGGAGGTAAAACAATATGCCCCCCGACTTATCGTCGCGGGGGCATAAATATTTAAAGAATCAAACGATTATCCCCTTAATCAAATGTTTTATTCAAGTTTTATCTCTCATAAAATACATACAGCATGTAAAACAAATTAAAATTAGCGCAATTCCAACATTTTCTGAACAGAATTACAATATATGTTTATAAAAACATAAAATATAATGTACAAACACTATGTATAGTACTACTACACTGAGACATGAATAATATATATTGTGCATTTTTTTATATGGGCATTTACTCCATATCCCTTCATTCACAATATCTATGGTATGAACTTTAAAAAAATCAACAAAAATACTGTAAAAGCTAAGGTTTCGTTCTTCTTATCATAGCTGCATAAAAGATAAAAGTCATGATATTTGACAACATCACTGAGAAGTCATATTTTTTTACCATTGAGAAACCCCTTCTTTCCCCTTTTCAGATATTGAATTCATAGGTCTTTGGTCTCAGCTTTAGCCAGGGTGATTTGACATCACTGCTCATTCGTCCGTCCATCGTAAACTTGTCATTCAAACATGTCAAAAATCTTCTTCCCTGAAACCACTGGGTTGATTGGAATGAAACTCTGTCACAATGGTACAAATGTAACCTTTAATAAAGGGCTACGCCGAGCGCAGCATGATACGACTGCAGCATGTCGACCACTGAAATTTGAACAAGTGTAAACTACAATTAATGTGGACACAGTAATTTGCTGGTCACAATAAGGACTTTGTCACAGAAATTAACTGGACACAAACTAGTGAAAATAAAAATTAGCTCTTTTAATCACTTATTACTAGGATATTCATGATACTGTGAATTCATTTAATTTCGTCAGTACCAATTTTCGTGGATAGAGAAAAAAATACATTTCGTGGTGTACGTAAATTCGTGGATTGCCATTTGTTCCAAGAATTTTTTTTAATTTCAATTTATAAAATAAAGATAATAAAATTCATGGCTTCAGTACCTTCATTATTGATGTCAAAACACCAAAATTCAGAACTGTACCTGTAATTGAAGTGTCACCTATAATTAACAATTCATAGTAATGTGTAGATATTTTGTAATTAGGTAACCATCTGATATAACCATACTCCATTCGTTATTTATAAATAGACACCTGTATTGATTGCAAAATAAACATGTCACATGTCTTTTTCAGCAGAACATAATCAAAACTTTAATAGTTTAATTAATAATATGATATAAAAACTGAATTGAGATGGTTCTTGTCCAAACTTCTTAACTGTAAATCAACACTTAAGCGTAATTGATAAACAAAACAGGAAGACAGTTACCGCTAATTTGTTAACTGGGAAACACTTGGAAATAAAGCATTTTAACTTATTTTGCTGCTATTAAAGGTTCAAGAGAATGCATATTTACTTATTGTTGGATATATCAGTTAGTTTGAGGCTCAGGTACAAGTGCAAGGTTTATGGCCTTCGTTGATCAGGTCCTTCATTATGTTCATTCATTTGTGTTTGAAACTTGCACAAGGAAATCACATTTCGTTGAGTATTTGAATTCGTGGTAGGGGACACCCACGAAAACCACGAAAATTGGTACCCCACGAATAAAAATGAATTCACAGTATTGTAAGAGCTAAGAAATTCTGTTGACTACCATCAAGAGAAATCCAAAGAAAAAACTCAGGCTGAAATCCAATGAAAAATAAAGATTTCACATATTTTGAAGTATTGCAATTTGGCCCCTTTCACCCATTATAGCCTGGAACCCTAAGAGCAATGCAAAATATACTGCCATATCACTGAAAGCTTAAAATGAGAACAATCCAAAAATAAAAATCCCACCAAATTTAATGAAAAATAAAGACTACCACATATTTCTAATGATTGCAATTTTGACCTCTATGACCCCCTTATAGCTTGGAAACGGTAAGAGCTACATCAAATCTGTTGACATTCTGTTGAAAGCTTACATTGAGAGGAATCCAAAGATAAAAATCCCATCAAAATCGGATGTAAAATAAAGATTTAACATATTTCTAATCAAAGCTCCAATGGAGCTGAATCTCGAAGCCCTGAAATTCGACATGTGGCAAAACTTCGTAGTCATCCAAAGAACTACTGCATAGGTCTGCATATATTAAGTTATAGTCCGTAATACGTGAAAATAATCGGATTGTGTGATTTCGCATGATATCATTGCTATTATATATTATCAAGCGCATTTGGCCACTTATTGCGATTTTAAAGGCGTAAAGCGAGAGCCTTTTAAGAAGTTTTCAGTCTTTAAAATCGCTGTAACTGGCCAAATTGCGCTTGATAATTAATTTGTGCGAAAATTCGAACGAATAAATAGCGATGTTTGTATTTTGAATGCTACGAAACATTTACTACACTATTTTAAGAATACACACTACAACGACTCGTTATTGATTTTTTGTAACTATGAATGGGGACATGTTTGACCCAAATAAATATTTTCAGGGTTGGCAAAATAGCGGGAAATACTCATATTTCCCAGAACGGTGGGAAATACTGGGAATTCCCGGGAAATACTGGGAAATCCCAGACAATACTGCAAAATATACTGCCAAATGTTATTACTTCATAACTTTGTAGTTTTTCGTGGGCTCAAAGGTGCTGCAAATGGATCAGATATATCTTAACGGAATTATACTAAGGCAATTTCATTTGCTCCCACTACCATATATATGACAATTTCAAACAGGAAAAACAATAAAAGTCTTCTTTTTTCATTATTAAACATCACCTGCATTTAATTGTTATCATTGGAATACCTTTGAATGCAATTTATTTGCGTAAGTGTTTGTGTAAACAAGAATCAAATTCATTAAGGTAATAGTAATTATCATTAATATTTAATTTAACAACTAAAATTGTGTCAAATGTAAGAGTGTTAATTAATAAATCAACATAAATGTCAATCATGGGCTTGGGTATGATTATTATTTAATATGTTTATTTTTCAAAAAAAAGATATCAATTTGATTTATAAAGGCATGTTTTCATAACTAATTAGATTTCCAAATAATATGAAAAATGCACTTGTTTTATATTTAAAAATGTGTTAAAAGTATTTTAATTACAATATAAAAGGGAATGTAATTTAAACAAATAGTTGGGGGTATTTTTATGTCAAGAGGGTTTTAATGGCATCTTTTTTTCATATTTCCCAGTATTTCCCACTTTCTTAAAATTAGCAGTATTTCCCAGGACGGGAATTACCGGTAATTACCAGTGGGAATTACCGCCACTGGTATTTTCCGGCCAACCCTGAATATTTTAAATCATAATTATAGAACACCAATCCCTGAATCTATTAAGCACTAATTGATACTCAAAACAATAAATACGTAACTGACTTTGAAAATTTATAAACGTAATGTAATAAACTCAATGTTATAATACTAAATTAATCGCGCTTCTGGACACTTGTACTTATGTAAACTTTAAATATAGATCGCTTCAGCCGTGTGAATACACATCTGACGTGTTTATCGAATGTTTCATTTTAAACCAATAAAAACATCTTATAAAGGTCAATGGGCATGTTTTCCCATCAGATATAAAGACAGCCATTCATTTTCTATAAGCAACGAGTAAAAAAATGAGTAATTTGATTAACATGCATATTGTTTTCAGTTTAATAAAACAACACTACTGTATTCAACTCAAGAAAATGAAGAAATATAACTTTAAATACTAAATGTATCCGATTTTGAAAGGAACTTGCGCACTATATTTTATTGGAAGCACGAAGATCATCTTTTAGAGCTGTTAATAGGCTTGAAGCCTCATGCGGGGCACGTGATTTTTTCTTGCCATATCAATATCTCTCCAGCCATTTCATGGCTTCGAGATAAAAATTTCAATTTGGGCCCTTTTGACCCCTTATAGCTCGGAAACAGTAAGAGCTATGCCAAATCTGTTGACTTATCTCTTAAAGCCTACAATGAGAGGAATCAAAAGAAAAAAATCCCATTGAAGTTGGATGAAAAATAAAAAATTTAGGTAATCCGCATGTTTTCAATTTTTGCCTGTTGGGCCCTCATGCTTGAAAAAGGAACAAGTTATCAAAAATCTAATGGTGCAGCGCTATATTAATTTTTCATAAGGAATCCACTGCAAAAAACTGCATCAAAATCGGACTAAAAATAAAAAAAATAAATTTTTGAAATTGGCCCCCTTTGGGCCCCATTTATCTCGTGAACGGTACATGCCACATGAAATCCGTTGGCACACTACTGAATGGAAATTTCCCCAGGAAGACACTGAAAGAAACCCCATCAAAATCTGATAAATAATAAAGATTCTACAGTCAAATATGTTAAAACATCAAATTTAACCCTTTTTGGTCCCTTTTTTCAAAACGGGTGGGGCCACAATGACCGAAACTAAGCAAAGCCTTCCTTTTGTGCCAAAAAACATTGTCTTAAAATGTCATAAGAATTGGTCAACTGAAACTAAAGTTATTGACCAAAAACAAAAGTGTCTACAGACAACGACGACGCCGACGACAGCACCATACCATTATCATGATTATACGACCGCAAAAATTTTTGCGGTCGTATAAAAATTGTATCCATTGCATAGGTCTGCACCCAATTGAAGATGGCAACCAGCAGGACAAAAAAATTAACATTAGCCATATGCCACTGAAAATATTCAAACTTTGGTCCCTGAAACCACTGATCAAATTGGAGCCAAACTTGAACACAAAAAACTCTGGGATATCCCTTCAAAAATTGTGCTCGGCCTGACAGCGCCAAATCCAATACGTCCACCAGTGGGGAAAGAATTTTTTCATCCTGGTAGGGAATTTATGCCCCTATGATCACTGAAACTACTGTTTATATCGGTCATGGTTTTACGGTGAGCCATACAGTCGGAGAGACTCTTTATTCTTTGCTCGCTTTCAAGGTTGCACCTTCCTCATATTATTTCTATTACAAGTATCTATCAAAAGAAAAGTAAAACACTACTGTATATAGGGTACAGAATGTGCACACCGCATGGGGCAATTTATTCACGACATTACTATTAACCGCTTCTATTTAGGCCAACACCTTGGTTACATGTACTATGTGTCTGAAAGGTGTTATTGTTATTACTATGACTGATTTCAGAATTCATACTTTAAAATATTTTTATTACAAGTATTTATTAAAAGAAAAGTAAAACACTACTGTTTATGGGGGACAGAACGTGCGCATGGCCATGGGCGATTTATTCACAACATTACTACAGTAGTAGCCACTTCTATCGGAAACAAGTTAACTTGTACCAATGCAAACTCGTACCAATGTTAACTCGTACCACAAAAAAATAACTCATACCAATGCATACTCGTACCATATTCAACTCATACCATCTGGAACTCGTACCAAAATATTTATAGTGGGAAATAGCCTATTTGTCACACGATCACCTATATGTATGTCTGATTTGCCTTTACGATTTCATATCGATTCCGAGTTCAAGACTGAGAAAAGTAATTTTAGTTTAACCACGCAGACAGTGACGCTAGTTGGATTGCTTGTACATGTACATGTTAACCAGGATTTACTGGGAACATGACAACTAGCCATTTAGTTCCGTTAAAGCCGATGGTAGCTGCAGTCTTGAACTTGCTATGCATGAGGCCCTGTTTTAGCTATTTATTCCTTATTTTTTTTATAGCAAAAATGTTTTCAGTTATGAATTGGACAAATTTCAAGATCTTGTGTTTTGAGCAAAATAAACACCAAGCTGTAAATCGGTCATTAAAGAAATAATTATATAGGCAAGAAAGCATTACAATCTAATTAAAATATATATGCTTTTTTAAATTTAAATGTTATTAGAACATGTAGTTTGAAATGGCACTGGTTCTGTTGCACTCTCTAGAGCTGATGTGGCAAATTTGGCTTCAACTTGTAGGGTGATCTCCTGATAGAAGTCGGTCGCTAGTCTGGATCTTGAGACTGGATCTCAAAGACTAAACTGTCGGCGTCATTGAAGAGCAGCTGGGTATTGTTTCCTCATGAATCTGCAGTAGAACTCGTACATTATGAGCTTCAAATCCAAAAAGCATGCTCCGAGATATACTGGCTTATCGAACTTGAACTTGGTCTTCTTCATATGGACGGCTGCTATAGGATTTTCGGCAGAGAAGACCCTGTGATCGAAGTTGGACATTTGTCCATTGGGCTGTGGGTACTATGCAGGATTTATCCTTGAAAATAGTGAGTGCAGCAGAACCGTTTTTCCACACTACTTTTATTCCGGAGATTTTACTAAGATTAGCCAGTTGCTGTAGCCCTAATCAAAATTTGTTATTTGGCCATAATTTTGAATGGAAATATAACCATTTATTGTAAATGTGTTTGCGCAAATAAAATATTGTCTATTGTCTATAACCACAGTCCACATTGAAGTAAGTTGGTAATAGTTAACAATGACATGTGTTAAAATGGTACGACTTTGATTTGGTACAAGTTAACAATGGTACGAGTTAAAAATGGTACGAGTTTGCATTGGTACGAGTTAGCAAATTTTGGTACGACTTAACATGGTACGAGTTAACAATGGTACGAGTTAACTATAAAACCTTCTATCTAGGTGGCCAAGAACTTGGTTGCATGCGCTTCGACGATCCGTAAGTTTGTCTGAAAGGTGTTTTTGTTATTACTCTTTCATATTTCAGAATTCAAAAGAATTTCAGTCGGCAAAGCACCTGTACTTTCTTTTTTCCTTGACCAGCAGAATTTCTGTGGTGTGCAGCCATTGATGACATGTGTGATACGTCATCAATACCTGCGCATTAAAAGACTACAAGCAAAATGAATTCGGCAAACATGAGATACAGCTCCGGAAAATTTATTAAAAAGGGAAAACCTGTGGGCCCTTTTGGTTGGCAAGAAATCGTAGTCATTAGATTACGGTCATAAAATGTCATTTTCAATTCACTTGTATGAAATCGTTTTTAAGGTGGTTCGGGAAACAGAATTTAAAAATATCATATATCGATATGTCAAGAAATCAGTCCAGTGTAAATTCTGTACAACACAAATTTACACTGGACTGATTTATTACCATATCCAAAAAATATTTTGCAGAATTAAACATTAAAAATTGAAATTCCAAAAAATAAAATATAAGTCGGGGTCACGGGCCATATGAGCTCAGAATCTTTCAACACTGAAAAAAGGGATTTTTTAGCTGAAATGTTAAGGAAAGCAAGGACGTATATTTTGATATACGTCCTTGAGGAAAGTAAGTATTTTTCAACCAAAAAAATTAAGTTACATCCATGATAATTTTGATTAAAAGTTTATATAGTGCTAGCTTCTGTATTGAACTTTCTAAAAACAAAAATATAATTGGGGTCACGGGTCTTATTATTAAATTATTTTACAAAATCAAAATTTTCATAGTGATTTCTTTCCAAAATATCTTTTGAAATTACCTCCCTTGTTTAAATTTTCATTAGTCGGCGAAAGAGACCATTCGGGCTCATGTTTTATTGTTATATTGTATATATTTTATCCGACTTTAAATAAATATTACTTACTTACTTACTTACTTACATCTCAAAGAATTTTGCAGTAGAAATACTATCCTGAATTTTCCGCTTAAAATGAATACTAGATTAAGTGAAAAGAACCCATTATTTGTGTTGTAAGCGAAATATCTGAAAGATTTGCCCAAATATTAAAATGTTTGCACATTTTTAAATAAAAAATACCTATCAAAATATGAAACGTGAAATCAAAATGGTGGGATACTACCGAACCACCTAAAAGGTAATTTGATAATTTCTTTTTATCTGAATT
>MJUU01048807.1:0-16542 GCA_002080025.1 Modiolus philippinarum
TTACCGTTTCCGAGCTACAAGGGGTCAAAGGGGCCAAAATTGCAATTTGTCCAAATATGTCAAATCTTTATTTTTCATTGGATTTCGATGGGATTTTTTTCTTAATTTGGATGCCTTTTGGTCAAAGCTTTCAGAAGTATGCAACGGATTTGGTGTAGCTCTTACCGTTTCCGAGCTACAAGGGGGTCAAAGGGGCCAAAATTGCAATTTGTCCAAATATGTCAAATCTTTATTTTTCATCGGATTTCGATGGGATTTTTTTCTTTGGATTCCTCTTGATCTAAGCTTACAGTGGTATGTCAACGGATTTTTGTAGGTCTTACCGTTTCCGAGCTACAAGGGGTCAAAGGGGCCAAAAATGCAATTTTTCTAAATATGTCAAATCTTTATTTTTCATCGGATTTCGATGGGATTTTTTTCTTTGGATTCCTCTTGATATAAGCTTTCAGTAGTATGTCAACGTATTTGTGTAGGTCTTACCGTTTCCGAGCTACAAGGGGTCAAAGGGGCCAAAAATGCAATTTTTCTTAATATGTCAAATCTTTATTTTTCATTGGATTTCGATGGGATTTTTTTTTTCTTTGGATGCCTTTTGATCAAAGCTTTCAGAAGTATGCAACGGATTTGGCGTAGCTCTTACCGTTACCGAGCTACAAGGGGGTTAAAGGGGCCAAAAATGCAATTTTTCTAAATATGCCAAACCTTTATTTTTCATCGGATTTTGATGGGATTTTTTTCTGTGGATTCCTCTTGATCTAAGCTTTCAGTAGTATGCCAATGGATTTTGTGTAGGTCTTACTGTTTCCGAGCTACAAGGGGTCAAAGGGGCCAAAAATGCAATTTTTCTAAATATGTAAAATCTTTATTTTTTATCAGATTTCGATGGGATTTTTTTCTTTGGATTCCTCTCGATATAAGCTTTCAGTAGTATGCCAACAGATTTTGTGTAGCTTTTACCTTCCGAGCTACAAGGGGTCAAAGGGGCAAAAATTGCAATTTTTCTAAATATGTCATATCTTTATTTTTCATGAGATTTCGATGTTTTTTTTTCTTTGAATTTCTATGGATCTTAAGTTTTAGTTGATAGTACATATTTTGGATAGCTCTTACGTTTTTTTATCAGTAAGTAATCAAAAGGGTTTATTTATTCCCTATTTTGTTTCTAGCTAATAACTGTGTCTAGCTTCTTTTTGTGTCCATCTAATTATTGTGTCAAGCTCTTTACTGTGTCCTTACTCACATTCACTACTTTTGTTGAAATTTCAGTGGTCGACATTCTGCGGTCGTATCATGCTGCGCTCGGCGTAGCCCTTTATTACCTGGATGAACTTTTCCAACCTTTGTACCTGATATTTTATATTTTCCATTGGATGCAACTCAGACCAAACTATTAGTCCTACCATAAATTGATATTTGAGATTTGTAGTTAACAAGAATTAGAACCTGTTGCTTGATATGAATAAATTATAACACTTTTCTCAATTTTTTGTTTTTTGTAATGATTTTCAAGGATGTATGCGTCATTACAGATAGTAGAAACCGAGTCTTCAAACACTTTCACCCATGTGGATTAATTTATGCATTATTCGAGACTTTCTTAAGGAAACTTTGGCAAAGATAATCATTAAAATTCTGTATTGTACAATTATCTTGTAGCACTATTGTACTGTATATACTGTATCTAGAAGCTGTAGTCTTAGTTCAATTTTAATTTCTGTAGGTGGATGACTGAAATTAATGATAAAGGGATGTGTTTGTTAAAAAATGTTCCGACAACCAAAAATTATGTAAGACAGGTATGTACGCTTGCATATATAGAATAAAATGGATTAACAGGAAAACCTTCAATGGCTGAAAAACACATTCACATGCCACAATTATGTATCAAGAAGCTGCAAAAAAAAAAACACCCCCCCCCAAAAAAAAGACAAAAGACAAACATAAACAACGATAGGAACTCGGAACAGCCGACCATTTAACTTGAAAAAGGGGGGGGAGGGCTATGGTTCTTTTCTAAACAAATATTTTGGAGCTGATTTTATGTGAAAAAATATTTTGGCTGCCAAAATGGTGAAAAAACATTTTCTGAAGCAGGCTTTCTGGCCCAAAAAATAATGTAAATTTTGAAAAAAAAATATTTTGTTGATACACATGAAAAAAATTTCTGTCCAGAAAATAAACAATACCCCCCCCCCCCCTTTTAGGTTAAATGGTCGGTCCCTAAGCGATTAAGTTAGAGATGTGCGAAGGTGGAAGAGATTTCCTGTATCGAATCACAAAATTCCACGTTGTTGTTACTAGACATCCATTGCAAACTATTTGTAGTGACCCTTATGATTAAAATAAGAAATAAAAAAAAATCTTAGATTACTTATGTTTTAATAAACTTGCGAATTCTAACATGGTACTCGGATCACTCGATGTTTTGGCAAAAGATAGTAAATTTCGAGTGTTTCCGAGATTAAACATCTAAATAGGGTGGTAACTCCTTTGAAACATACAAATTATGTCATGCGTTCCGGATTACGAAAAGAGATAATACTACCAGCAACGTCATACCCCGATGAATACATATGCAGAAGATTCTTTAAATTTTGGTTATCAAAGACAAAGAAAAATCCTTCATATGGAGAATTATGATAATTTCAAATGCATATTCATAGTTTTTAAAAATCAAATGACTTATTAGTATGCTCACCAATGCCGACTTCGTCAAATAGTTTTTATTGCTAAAACACGGATATTTGGTCACCCCCGTTATTGAATTCCTTTTTAGCCCGCCGGGACGAATGTCCGGAAAGCTATTGTCATAACGTGGGCGTCGTCGGCGGCGTCGGCGTTAGCAAAACTTTAACCTGGCTTGTGGAATTGAGACCTGAATAACTAGGATGTTGATATTTGGTAGGTGACTTCCTTGTGATGAGAGCTTTCTTCTTGTACTATACTTGTAGACATTTTGACCTTGACCTTGCCCTTAGTGCAGTTTTTAAAAAAAACTTTAACCTTGCCTCTAGAAGGTAGGCTTTTAGTGGTAGGGTGTTCAGATTTGGTATGTAACTTCCTTATGATGAGAGCTTTCTTCTGGTACCATACTTGTAGACATTTTGACGTTGACCTGCCCTGAGGGCAATTTTTAAAAAACTTTAACCTTGCCTATAGAAGGTATGCTTTTAGCGGTAGGGGGTTTATATTTGGTATGTAACTTCTTATGATGAGTGCTTTCTAGTGGTACCATATTTATAGACATTTTGACCTTGACCTTGCCTTGAGGGCAATTTTTAAAAGAACTTTAACCTTGCCTCTAGAAGATAGGCTTTTAGTTGTAGGGTGTTCATATTTGGTATATAACATCCTTATGACGAGAGCTTTCTTCTGGTACCATACTTGTAGACATTTGACCTTGCCCTGAGGGCAATTTGTAAAAACTTTAACCTTGCCTATAGAAGGCAGGCCTTTAGTGGTAGGCTGTTTAGATTTTGTATGTAACTTCCTTATGGTGGGAGCTTTCTTGTGGTTATATTTGTAGACATTTTGACCTTGACCTTGCCCTGGTGCAATTTTTTTAAAAACTTAAACACTACACGAAAACGCTGATTTGCATATATTTGACCATGTGGGCAAAGAGATGACAAAGGGTTGAACTTTTCTGCCCGAAATATTTGCAAACGTGTGTGCTAGCATTTAAATAAACCTTTAATTTGCAATAAAATACAAATCTGACAAATATTTGACAAATTAATCAGAAATATTTACATTACTTTGTCAGCAAAATAAAGGTGTTCAAATATATGCCAATAATTTACAACGATTTCCAATCCTTCAGATTTCTTAATGAAATCTTAACATTTACTTATTCAATTTACAAGGATATGGGCAGTTTTTAAGAGACCTCCTTTTATGATTGCTCCACAATCCTAATCAAATATAATTAAAGATTACAGTTTTATTTACAATCATTTGCAACTTATCCTTATATATGCAAATGTTTTTCATCTATTTGCAAATGATTACATATATGTGAATTTGTTTTTAAAAAGTAACATTTGCCCGATATATTTACTATGGTTCGGGCAGTATTTAGAGACCTCCTTTTACAATTGCTGCACAATCTTAATCAAATATAATTAAAGAGTACAGTTTTATTTACAATCATTTGCATTTTATTCGTATAAATGCAAATGTTTTTCATCTATTTATAAATGATTGCATATATGTTAATTTGTTTTTAAACAGTAATATTTGCCTGATATATTTACTACGGTTGGGGAAGATTTTAGAGACCACATTTCACGATTTATTTACACAGCTTGCCAAATACAACCAAACATGACCGTTTTATTTACAATCCTTTCTACACCTTATTGAGGAATGAAAATATATCAGATTAATAAACAAATATTTATTGTGATAAGGATGTTTTTTCTATCAATAAAGAAAATTGTCTAACTTTGCTTCAGCATGGATAAGATTTGAAGACCAACATTTCTAATATATTTATAAAATTATTAAAATATTATTTTTCGATTTTTCTCATACTGTTGGCAGAAATTGCTAATCGTTGCAATACTTGTATTTGTTGTAAGGAAAGGGGTTCAGGACAAATTTTAATAATTCTACACTGTTATGATTCAAAATGTAAAACACGCTGATGCGGAGTTAGCACGTGAAAACTACAAAAAAATTTATTTGGTTTCCACCAACCTTTTTTCATTTTTATTTTCTTTTTAAAGTGCGACACGTTCAGAGTCAGTATATTTGAAAAAGAAACAGCGCGACGTTCTATATTGTAGGACGACTGGCATTGGTGATTTTTTTTTATTTAACTATACTAGTATTTAAAATTAAAGATGTTTGCAACTTGCATTTGTACTGGTTATTGTCATGAATCACGATCTTGAATATCTTATGAATTTACGTAATACTTTCCATACATGTAAAACTAGACTGTTTATAGTATACATGTTAATTATCCTCAGTAAGATGTTACGACATCAATTTTCGGTTATTCAGTAAGACCATGCTGGGCAAACATGTTCCCACATGTACATGTGTTATATATATATAGCTTAAAATAAGACGTAGACCATAACAAAATTTACTAGCAAAAAAAAAAAAAAGAAAGAAAAAGAAAAAAAGATATAGTTACAAAATCCAATGAAAGCTTTCTAGAGAATCATACATTAAATGACATAATTTATGGTGTATCATTATAGTCGGAGAGGAATCTCATTTTCTATTTAGTTGTAAACTAGACTTAAAAAGGAACGAATACATTGATTAGAAACCTTTAAATTAAACTATCGAAAAACCTTGCTTTATTGAAAAAAGATTTCTCCTCAATTAATATCTAGAGATCTGGTCACTTAAATATAAAAACTGTAGTTAATTTGCGTTCTTCACGACAACATATGCATCTCAACTCCAGATTCTAGCTAGATAGGTATAAAGAGCTGATAAAAAATGTATTAATCTAGGTTAAAAGTATGTTAAGAACCAGAAACTTGGCATAATTAGTTTCAATTTCACAAAACTTGTGTATCTTTCCAAGTAAAGATCGAGGACTTCCGAATATTGCAAATTCGACCGTTTTGCGCCTGGCTTTTATCACCCATAGACATTAAATCAAAATTTCAATCCCTAGTCTTTAATGCTTTTAGCGGTAGGGGGTTTATATTTGGTATGTAACTTCCTTATGATGAGTGCTTTCTAGTGGTACCATATTTGTAGACATTTTGACCTTGACCTTGCTCTGAGGGCAGTTTGTAAAAACTTAAACCTTGCCTATAGAAGGTGGGCCTTTAGTGGTAGGGTGTTTAGATTTTGTATGTAACTTCCTTATGGTGGGATCATTCTTGTGGTACCATATTTGTAGACATTTTGACCTTGACCTTGCCCTGAGGGCAATTTATAAAAATTAAGTTGTTTAGTGGTAGGGTGTTCATATTTGGTATGTGACGTTCTTTTGATGAGAGCTTGCTAATGGTACCATATTTGTAGACATTTCGACTTTGACCTTGCCCTGAGGGCAATTCTTGATAAACTTTAACTTTGCTTCTAGAATTAAGTTGTTTAGTGATAGGGTGTTTAAATTTGATATGTGACTTTCTTGTGAAGAAAGCTTTGTATTACTTTCGAATTTATTGTGCATTGCGGTTACTGGAATCCCCGGCGAGCTATGTTGTCTTCTGACAACTCTTGTTAAAATCACTGCCTTATTAGCTTACCGGGACGCATGTCCGGAGAGCTATTGTCATACCCCCGGTGTCGGCAGCGGCTTCGGCGTCGTCAGCAAAAACTCTAACATTACTTGTGGAATGGAGACCTTAAGAGATGGGATGTTGATATTTACTTTGGGGCTTCCTTGTGATGAGAGTTTTCTTGTTGTACCATTTTGGTAGACATTTTGACCTTTATCATGTGTTTATCTTGCGCTTAGGTTTGTTGCAGCATTTTCTTTGTCATTCAAAGTTTTGTTGTCTTACAATGTATCTTGTTTTTTGTAGTGACTTTGTACTCAAACTTTCGCAGTGAAGCTGTGGAAATTGACGTTTTCAGCCTTTTTGGTAAAATATTTATGGAGGAATGTTAGAGGACTCGCGCTTCGGATTTTCATATGGCTTTGGAATTGTTTCCTACGTCTCTGAAATGATTCGTTTGACTGCATATCAAATATCTTATTAAAGGTTAACCTTGTATTTGATCTGCAACGCGGTTTTAAATAAGAATAGCTATTTTATACGACCGCAAAATTTTCGGTCGTATTATGGTTTGGCCCAGTCGTTGTCAGCGTCGGCGTCCGCGTCGGCGTCTGTGGACGGAATAAATTTGGTTCTAGTGGACAGATCATTTCCAAATTTTAGTATGAGGTTTCTTGGCACAAGCTTTTGTCCGGGTTTAAATTTCGGGTTTTTGGCCCCGCCGGCTTTAGAAAAAGGGGCCAAAAAAGGGGTAAAATTGGGTAATTTTGTGTCTGTGAACCGCACAACTTTGTTTCTAGTGGACGGATCATTTATAAATTTAAGTATGATGTTTTTGGCACATGCCTAAGCCCTGGTTCTAATTTCATGTTCCTGTCCCCGCCCGTTTGAGATAAAGGGCCAAAAAGGGTTAAATCGAGTGTTTTCACATATTTGACTGTAGAATCTTTATCATTTATTGGATTTTGGTGGGGTTTCTTTCAGTGCGCTCCTTAGCAAATTTCCAATCTTTGGTATGTCAACGGATTTCACGTGGCATGTACCGTTCATGAGATAAATGGGCCCAAAAGGGGCAAATTTCGAAAATATTAACTTTTCATATTAAGTCCAATTTTGATGCAATTTTTGAAATGGTTTTCTTATGAAAAAATAAAATAGTGCTGCACCATTAGATTTTTGATAATTGTTTCTTTTCTGAACTCCGAGGGGCCAATAGGGCCAAAATTGCAAACATGCAGATAACCTAGAATTATTATTTTTCAATGGATTTAGATGTTTTTTTTTTCTGTGGCTCACTCTAGCTGTTAGCTTTTAGAGGTAAGGCAATTGATTTCGCATAGGTCTTTTTCATTTCCAAGCTATAAGTGGGTTAAAGGGGCAAAATAGCAAATTTTTGAAATATGTGAAATCTTTATTTTTCATCAGATTTTGATGGGATTTTTTTCTTTGGATTTCTCTTGATGTAAGCTTTCAGTTGGTAGTCAACAGATTTGGCATAGCTCTTACCGTTTTTTTACCCATAAGTGAACAAAAGAGTTGATTTGTCTCCCTAGTTTGTGTCCAACTAATTACTATGTCAAGCTCCATTTAGTGTCCATCTAATAATTGTGTCAAGCTCTAATTTACTGCGTCCACATTCACTTTAAACTATACTTGTTCAAATTTCAGTGGTCGACATGCTGTGGTCTTATCATGCCGCGCTCGGCGTAGCCCTTTATTCAAAATTTGCGTATAAAATACAATGGAATTCCGGTACCTGTATTTGCTCCACAATAAAATATGCAAATGAGCAAAAAATGCATAGATTTCTCCTTATCTTATGTTTTAAGTGATCGAAATCAAGACAGATTGTTTCGTTAGGAATTAATATGGTAAAAAATGTTATCAAAATGGAGAGTTTTGATTCTGATAAACAAGCACACAAAGACTAGTTTGTTGATTATTTTTATGATTTGAATAATATTTGAGCTATATCAGTTATACTGGAACAAGTAATAATTGTGACGTAATTTGAAGAATTTTCATCTTCGCTAGAAAGGAGGATTTAATAACACTATAGTCCGGATTCAGCCTTGCATCATGCTATTAATAAGCTCCAAAACGTTGGCTGCTTTGTCTGCAAAAAGCGCGACGCCATTTTAATTTAACTTGCGTTTGATATACAATGTTCGTACATACGGTTGCCTTTTTATTAATTCAACGCATGCATATGCTTGCATGAGGAAGCTGGTTATATCTGATTCCCGGAAAGACCCATTTGTATTTATTTTCGTATAATTCGAAGTTATGCAAGTCCCACGGAAAGGGCAACTATCTTAAACAGATATCGAAACAAATATATGTTTTTTTTTGTTTGAAAATTCATCATAAACGTAAGAAATATGTCAGTTAATTTTTTGTATTATCATTTTCTTTCAGAAAATGTATTTACCCTAGAAAATCAATATCACGTGCACAAATATTGTTGTTATGTGTAATTACTTTGCTTACATGAAGAGGACAGATGTTAAAGCTTGTTCCCGAATCCTTATTTATTGTTTTTCGAACCTAGATTATATAGTGCTAATGGATGTAATCAACTACCGAAGTATACATAAACTTGACCAGGAGGGTGAACAAAAGATTAGATGTAAATGTAAATCTGAAATCTGCTATGCTTAAAGATAAATAAAAATGCAGTGTAACATACAAAAAAAGTAGCATTTGATGTAACTTATTCTTATACATATTTTCTAATTTCCATTTCATAAAAAATATGATAACACTTTACTTGACTTTCTTGGCTTTTTAGAGCCTTGATGTCAGGTTGCTGAACTAATCGGTATGGTCTAGATTATCTTTTTTGGTAGGTTGCTGAACTAATTGGTATAGTCCAGACGACTACGTATGGCAGTGTGAGTATTTTTGTTAAATGTAAGCAAACAAAAACTTTTATTTTATGGATAACCGTTGTTGGAGAGATTTGAAACATTGTAAACTTATTTCTGAGAATCTGTATTATATTCAGGGTTAATTTCTCGGTACATAATTGTATTTGATACCAATTATATTAATAGCATGGATTTCCAATAACATCTTCCTTAAAGTTTGCAAAAATAACTTGCTTTAGAAAATTTAAAGGTAACTTGTTAACAGCATATTTTGTTCATTTACATTCTATTGTTCTTGTAATATACAGATATTCTAAGAAAAACACATTTTGCATAGCACAAACATGGAGCATTCCGATTTCCATCTTTTAATATGCGTTTGTGTATCGTTTCATACTTGTAAAATATTGTGTGTGTCCGTGGAATTTCTTCTGATGCTTTTCAAATGAACTAGAAAGTTATCATAAACATATTTTGCAACCGTGCTAAGTTTTTAATATTCTTTCTTCTTTCACTTTAATTTGTTATATTATTAAATGCGTCTTCTTGTGGAGAAGAAACATGTGATTCATTTTTAGAAGAGTTATTTCTACTTTAAAGTAAAGATGGTATTTTTTTTTATTCTCCGCCCACGAATGTGGAAGATGCGTATAGTGTTACCTTTGTCCGTCCGTCGGCCGTACGTTAATAAGTACGTTTCCAAGTTTTCAATATTTTGCATTTAAGTACATTTCTCAGAAGTAGAACAATGATAGTAGGGCGATAGGTAGATCTTTGATAATACTGCATAGTTCATAAAGCAGTTTGATTCTTTGACCTATATTTCATGCTTGAGTGACACTTGTTTAGTTCTCAACAACAACACCTATAAGACAATCATTTTTCATCAAATTAATTGTCTTGATGAGTACTACCTAAATCATTCACAAACAAGTGCCTTTGGCTTACATTTTATACTTAATTAATTGACTTTGGTTAGGGGTTTCGTTTAAGTCTATTTCTCAACTACTACGTATGGTCGCATCATTCTATTTTACTGTAATATTCATTTAAAATAAATACCATTTTCATTAACAGTGGTCATCCATGACCTACATTTTACGCTTGAGCGACTCTGGCTGCATTTTTCTTTAAAGCCCATTTTTCAACTACATATTGGAAGAGAATGATGTTTCATCAAATTGATCACCCTGATCATTACAACCCACATCATTAACAATTAAGTAGTTTTCACTTATATTTATACGACCGCAAAAATTTTTGCGGTCGTATAATGGTATGGTGCTGTCGTCGTCGTCGTTGTCGTTGGCGTTGGCGTTGTCGTTGTCGTCGTCTGTAGACACTTTTGTTTTTGGTCAATAACTTTAGTTCCAGTTGATCAATCCTTATGAAATTTTAACACAATGTTCCTTGGCACAAAAGGAAGGCTTGGCTAAGTTTTGGTAATTGTGACCCTACCCGTTTTAAGACAAGAGGCCAAAAAGTGTTAAATTTTTCGTTTTCACATATTTTACTGTAGAATCTTTATTATTTATCGGATTTTGATGGGATTTCATTCAGTGTGCTCCTGAGGAAATTTCCAATCAATAGTATGGCAACGGATTTCATGTGGCATGTACCGTTCACGAGATAAATGGGGCCCAAAAGGGGCAAATTTCCGAAATTTTATTTTTTTTATTTTTAGTCCGATTTTGATGCAGTTTTTTGCAATGGATTCCTGATGAAAAATTAACATAGTGCTGCACCATCAGATTTTTGATAACTTGTTTCTTTTCCAAGCTATGAGGGGCCAAACGGGGCAAAAATTGCAAACATGCAGATTACCTAAAATTTTTGTTTTTCATCAGATTTCAATGGGATTTTTGGTTCGCCTCAACGAAGTTGAGAGGGACTATTGGAGTACCCCCGGCGTCGGCATCCGCGTCTACGTCTACGTCTACGTCCGCGTCCGCATTGGGGCATATATCTCTGCAACTATGCATGGTAGGATCATCAAACTTTTTTTGCAGGTGCATCTTGTGCTATCTCACAGCCTCCAAGAAAATTGGGTCTCTCTGACCTATATTTTCCGCTTGAACGACTTACATTCAAGTTTACGTCCGAGTTAAGATCTCAGTCACTATACATGGTAGGATCATGTAACCTTGCATATGCATGCATCTCTGATGGTAGGTCAGCATCCAGGCAAAATTAGGTCACTTTGACCTATATTTTCCGCTTGAACGACTTACATTCAAGTTTACGTCCTAGTTCAGATCTCAGTCACTATACATGGTAGGATCATGTAACCTTGCATATGCATGCATCTCTGGTATCAAGTCGTTCCGTCCCCAAACCAGTCCGTCCCCAAGTAGTTCCGTCCCCAAGTTATTCCGGCCACAGTCGTTCCGGCCCCAGTAGTTCCGGCCCCTAAGTAGATCCGTCCCCTAATATATATTCCCATTATTGCTTGGTATATATTATATATTTCAAGGGATGATTGTCATTACCTTCATAATCATAGCTTCGATCTCAACTGAATCCGAAATTAAAAGCGGAAATTCTAGTTACCTCCCATGTTGAGTGTTGAAGTTATACATACGGTGCATAGATCTGCATATTAATTCTTGAAAATAAAAATGTAACAACTACTCTTATCACTTTGAATCTGTTTGAGGGCAAATTGATGACACCAGGATGAAGAAGAATAAACTTTAATTAAAGTGATTTTGCCTGATGATTTATGTTTTACTTTCAAACTAGCTAACGTTGAAAGTATATACATGATATGCATGCTGAACGGTCAATTTTATGCTCTTCAAAAGAATTTATATATCTTAGATTACCAAAGTTAATTATTACAACGCTACAGCCATGACGACTATATGTTTGTGTCTTAAGTATTAAACCTTCAAGTTGAAAACGAGGTAATTTGAATACACTGTAAAGTTAAACACTGAAATAGCAAAATATTTTATTTAATAGCAATGCCAATTATAGAAAAAATAGCATGCAGATTATATGGAAATTTACGTTACAATGTTTTGGACAGTGTTGTTTGTAATCTTAGTGGTGATATTATAAGCTTATGCCATGACAAGTGTGTTGTCACGTTTTCTAAGCTTCGCCTTTTAGGTGATAATCGTTGTTTTGAAAACAAAATCAAAGAAATTTTCCAATCAAGAGAAACATCAAAGTATAAGTTTTAATTAACTCATTAATAAGTCAATTATTTTTTTTTAATTATTTTGATACCAATTTGACCACACATATTTAAGAAAACATCCGTTTTAATTGGCTTCTGTATATACTACAGTATGAGCTAATTAGTCTAATTAATTAAATGATTTATTCAAGCAGATTCATGCAACTTGTTTGTTTAAATAATTAAATTCATATATGGGCCGGAGCTACTTTCAAATTGGGGCCGGATCTACTTGAGGCCGGAACTACTGGGGACGGAACGACTGGGGACGGAACTACTTGGGGACGGAACGACTGGAAAACGAATCTCTGATGGTAGGTCAGCATCCAGGCAAATTAGGTCACTTTGACCTATATTTTCCGCTTGAATGACTTACATTCAAGTTTACGTCCGAGTTCAGATCTCAGTCACTATACATGGTAGGATCATGTAACCTTGCATATGTATGCATCTCTGATGGTAGGTCAGCATCCAGGCAAAATTAGGTCACTTTGATCTATATTTTTCGCTTAAACGATTAACATTCAAGTTTACGTCCTAGTTCAGATCTCAGTCACTATACATGGTAGGATCATGTAACCTTGCATATGCATGCATATCTGATGGAAGGTCAGCATCCAGGCAAAATTAGATCACTTTGACCTATATTTTAAGCTTGATTGATTTACATTCAAGTTTTCGGACGAGTTCAGATCTCAGTCACTTTACATGGTAGGATCATGTAACCTTCCATATGCATGCAACTCTGATGGTGTATCAGCATCCAGGCAAAATTAGGTCACTTTGACCTATATTTTACACTTGATTGATTTACATTCAAGTTTTCGGACGAGTTCAGATCTCAGTCAATATAATGGTAGGATCATGCAACCTTGCATATGCATGCAAATCTGATGGTGAATCAGCATCCAGGCAAAATTAGGACACTTTGACCTATATTTTACGCTTGATTGATTTACATTCAAGTTTTCTGACTAGTTCAGATCTCAGTCACTATACATGGTGGGATCATGTAGCCTTGCATATGCATACATCTCTGATGGTTGGTCAGCATCCAGGCAAAATTAGGACACCTTGACCTATATTTTATGCTTGATTGATTTACATTCAAGTTTTAGGACGAGTTCAGGTCTTAGTCACTATACATGGTACAATCATGTAACCTGGCATATGCATATAACTCTGATGGTAGATCAGCATCCAGACAAAATTAGGTCACTTTGACCTATATTTTCCGCTTGATTGATTTACATCCAAGTTTTTGGACAAGTTCATATCTCAGTCACTTTACATGGTAATCATGTAACCTTGCATAGGCATGCATCCCTGATGGTACATCAGCATCCAGGCAAAAGTAGGTCACTTTGACTTATGTTTTACGCATGAGTGATTTATGTCCAAGTTTTCAGGCAAGTTCAGATCTCAGTCACTATACATGGTAGGATCATGTAACCTTGCTTAGGCATGCAAATGTGATGTCAACATCCAGTCAAGATTTTGTAACTGTGACGAAGTGCCATAACGAGGCGAATTCTGTAATCGTTGATTACCTATGTTTTTCTTTGGATTCCTCTTGATATAAGCTTTCAGTATGATGTCAATCGATTTGGTGTAGCTCTTACCATTTCTGAGCTATAAAGGGTCAAAGAGGAATCAGAAGGAGTCATAAGGGCTGATTTTTATTTTCACTACATTCTGTCAAGCTAATTACTGGGTCAATTTCCTTATTGTGTCCATCTAATTATTGTGTCCATACTCACTTTAAATTACACTTGTTCAAATTTCAGTGGTCGACATGCTGCGGTCGTATCATGCTGCGTTCGGCGTAGCCCTTTATTTATGCTCGAGAGACTTTTGTATAATTTTGTATGGTAAATCCATTTCTCAACAACTACACATCATATCACTTTGATGTTGTACCAAATTAATTATCTTGATGAGATCTACTCAATTCTTGGACAATTTGTTGACCTTAACCTATCTTTTATGCTTGTATGACTTTGTTAAATGTTTGTGTTTATGTCCATTTCTACATGCTATGCTAGTATGATATTTAATCAATTTAATCACTGGTTAGTACTACTTGATTCTTAAGTGATTTTATAACCAGACTTATGTTTATACCACTCAGCATAATAATATTAGCCTTAACCTTAGAGTGTTTTACTTCAAACAGTTGCTTTTTTGTCCTATTGAAATCAAAATAATTTATATATACTTATTATATCACAGGTTGACCCTTTCTGTTGATATTTTAACCCTCGCTATAGGTTGGGGTAAAATATTCGACATTAAGGGCCAACCCATGGTAAAATCAATATATATTCAAGCTTCAGGAATTAATATCTTAATTAATCGTATATTTCGTAAATTTTATTGCAGGTTTTTGATGTGATAAGTGTATCAAACCCTACCAATGTTGCCTACACTCCAATTGAGTTACCTCTTCATATGGATTTGCAACATTATGAGTCCCCGCCTGGAATTCAGTTTTTTCATGCAATTCAGTACGTTCTTTTAAAGTTCCTTGCATGTCGAACAGCCTTACATCTATTTACTTATATTAAATGAAGCTTTTGTTACTTTTATTGATATGGACATGACACTTATGAAAAATGCAATCCTTTACTATGCAAGATGACTAGATCAAAATTATAACAAAGACTAACAAGAAAAACACATTTCCTATTGATTGTAAGAAAAAGTGCGAAACATAATTTATAAAAATATGATCTTATGAATACTTACCCATCCTCAATGATAATTTTGTAAAGCTTGTAGTTTTTATAAATTAGTATATTTTGCAGATTTGATATATTGCAAACAAACAATATTAAAGACCTAAATGAGATAATTCTAAAATGTGAGTATTCTTTCTCACCAGCATTTAATATTTTGGCAAGAGATAAAATATATGTTGTGCAATAGCCCCAACTTAACTATAGAACAAAATAAAAATGGTAAAGTAGGCCAGAATTAAAAAGTAAAATACACAAAAAGATGAAAATGAAAAAAACATTAAAAAATGACAAAAGGGAGAAAGAATATTTTAATTGTCTAACGTTTTGGCCGTATGGCCTTCGACTATTTATTTTTTATTTTGTTAAAAATGATATATACTTGATTGAAATGCGATATATAGGATCTGCATTTTAATGATAGATTTGAAAATACCAATTTAGATTGACAAGGGTAGAATATCAAGACCAAAAACCATGCCATTACATAAACTAAGTCAAGCGACAAGAAAAATGAAGAAAAACAAAAATCGGAAGAAAAAATACACAGTTGGAAATCACAAAAGTCACTTCATAATTACCGAAAATGATATCAGATGTACATTTTGTACCTTAAGGGTAACCATGTCTAGATGCACATACTGCACCGGTAACACCATCCGATTATATAATTATGCATGTATACCAAAGTGATGAAATAATATATACACGAATTGTCATTACAGATTTGATGATTGTGTAGAAGGGGGCGAAAGCACTGTTCTAGATGTTTTCCATGTGGCAGAATTGTTTCGTAGAGACCACCCAGAAGATTTTGAGATCCTTACTAAATACCCTGCTACTTTTGAAAAGATTAGTCATGATAGGTACTGTGTTATGTAATGGTGTAAAGGTAAAACACACTTAAAACATGCAATATTTGAAATGCATATAAAGTTAGCGTCCATTTGATCAAGAATTCGTGTAGAACTTTTTGTAAAATGATTTACTCCTTCATCAAATAAAAACTATAATTTTAGAGGAAAGGGATGATTTGATTTCATTTTTTCTAATTTTCTCTTTCTCGGTGCTGACCTTCCTCTCCTTGCATTTAAAGGACTGGTGTGTATTTATCTATGCTGTACGATTCAAAAGGGGGGAGCGGGGGTATGTTTTTGTGAGCTTTGCTCACAGTTATTCTAGTTTAATTTGTATTGTGTCCTTGTATATTGTACCTTCGAGTCCTTTGTAATACATGTAATTTACTCGCAATAGTAATGATGCACAGCTTTGTTTTGTTTTATTTAATCTAAACAAAATTTAGTCAATAAATTTGATTGTCGGATTGGGCAACAGGGAAAGCCTTAAAAACCCTCCCCAATAGAACAAGATGCAATTAACATATGACAATATAATATACACAAGATATAAATTATTAAGATTTTGATTTTATTAACAATTGGTTTTAAATCATTATTATTGATTAATACGATATATTGTATAAATATATCAATTATAGAATAATTGTGAAGACAAAGAAAAATTATAAGGAGTAGAACACAGCATACATGTAT
>MJUU01048807.1:16612-66965 GCA_002080025.1 Modiolus philippinarum
TTATAAGGAGTAGAACACAGCATACATGTATTCATGCTAATATATTTTACTTTTACTTTGATGTAACGCAAAAGTCACTGAGTAAATTTGAAAATAGAAAGTTCACCATAGACTACCTGTTTGACTTATATAGCCCTGAACAACTATTTTAACAATATATGATATATCTGTATCACTAAGAGATGGATATTCACGAAAAGAAGAAATTCCGAAGCAAAGTTTGCAAAGAATATTGTTCAATAAAGTATTTTTGTATCAGTATAGGAATAACAATCAAAGACAGATATGTTGATTTTTAACAAGTTTTGCACGACAGCTAGAACATCTTGAGCCAGATTTTAAAAAAATCATACAATAAATGAATATTTAGATATCTTGCTTAATTCCTCAATTGGCAGTGAACCACATTTGAGTTTTTCATGCCAAAATTTAAACTCTTTAGAATTTTTTAACAAAATACCGAAGTTACTATTAATTTAGTTTCTGCCTATGCGCATTTCGACAGCTTATGTCTTTTTAGCGCAGATCAAATCTAATTATTTTCAAATCCATATGCCGAAACATGTTGAAAAGATGACGGAGAAAGAAATCAACAATAGGATCTAAATATTTAAGCAAAAGTCAGTTCAGGACAGAGCTATGCGAGAGGGAGATACTCCTTAGTTTTTAACCAAAATTTTGTTAAATTTAGATATAGCAAATTTCCAAATAAAATCGGGTTTCGGGCCAGCACCGAAGTACTGGCTACTGGGTTGGTGAGTAACGTCGTTTAGAATTTGTATCAATTTTTGATTATAACTGATAAATAGTTGATGCATATGCATTTGTAATAACTATATTTTCAGTGAAAATCCGGTACATATGGGAATCAAAAGACCACTCATTATTCTCAATGAAAAAGGAGAGGTATTTAAATAAATAATTGTACATATGTATACCAAAACAGTGGCCACAATGACCTAAGTGTGTAACCTTATATATATATGTGGGTACAGTAGAGTACTTACTTCGCCACGTATCATTGAAATAATTCAAATCTTCGAATATATCTATAGATAAATACTTGTAAAATTCGGTTCAAGTATTTGACCATGTACATACAATTACAATGAACGGCTTTGTATATATGGACGTAAAGTTTTAAACATTAGGTTTTTTCCATCTGTAAATGACCCTTGTTGAGGTAAGACAACTTAATCAAGATGAACTTACTGCAGTCTCATGAGATAATGACGATAAGTTTTTTTTACCGCCCAATGTTTACTTAAATAACAAGAAATGTCACAAATCGCCTGACGGCTAGCATATTCGAAGAGCAGAGACATTCTTCAAGGTTACGGAATGTTAATGGAAGAAAATGAAATTAACATTCGTTCAAAAGTCGCGAGATCTTTCGCTCTTGTTAAAATTTTCTGGTGTTATTTCTCTAATTTTGTATGGCTATACTTTAGAAATGCAAACAAAAAAGACATGAAAGATTGAAGGATCTTGCATAAGGTCGGATTAAAGATAGGGATATCTCCATGGGTGTTTGAAATTTCATCCTTTCTCGAGTTGAGCGTAGCGAAACGAGATTAAAAGACGTATAATTTCTATACGAGTGGAAGATATCCCGATCTTTAATTATGATCGAATGCAAGTGCATGTTTCTTCCGTAAAAACGAGAAAGAATCGCATGTAAACCTATACCGTGTGAACAAAGTCGTCGCCATTTGAGTGTACACTACATTGTGACGTCAGATGTTTTATGACGTTTAGTCATGGTAACGACTGCTTTATCACAAAAATGGACAATCATGATTGGTCATTTACCTATGTAAGATGAGGTCGCGTGCATCGATCTTACACGATTCACCACCATTTACGGAAGAAATACCGACCTTTTGACGCTATAATGAGAGAACTTATTCAGCATATATTTATAATAAGATACGTTACTTTATACGAAAGTGAGTTAAAAATGTAAACTTAATATTATTGCTGAATAACTCATCATGCATCAAAATATAAAGTAACAATTGAAATTTACAGTTATAATGCTTTAAATTTAATCCAAAGGCAATCGTGTGATAACAGCTAAAATTATTTGTTAGAATAGCTCGCCGGTCATGCCGGTGGTATCATACAATGTAAGATCAGAAAAATTGAACGGTAGGGCTTTTCGGTGTTGGTACACGTGCGACATCTCGATTGTGTCAAATTCTTTTTTATCTTGGGGAGTTAATATCCACAAAAATGGAGGGAATGTTACTTCTTGGCAGAAGATTCCAACATGACACGTGTAGTTTTATAAGCTCTTCTTATTGAAATAAATAAGTCAGTTTTATGGGTAATAATTAAGGCTAACTTTTAACACACCTGTTTTCAGATATAAAAACGCATGCATGTAAAGCATTGATTTATATAAGCAGATCGGTATTTTTCAACCTAACAATTTGAAATAATATGCATTTCCGTTGTATGACTTACTTGACTTATTTCCGTTTCTCCTTGAGAATCAAAGCTTTTTTTGTTTTTTGTTTGATGGTCCTCCTCCACGTTTCCTTCGGCCGACCTCTCTTTCTTTTCCCATCTGGTATCCAGCTGATGGCTATCTTTGCGTGCCTGATGTTTCCCAACCTTAGTTCATGTCCCAACCATCCTTGTTATACAAGTCTGATTGATCATGTCCAGAAGTAATCTTCCCGTTTTGAGCAGCCATATTCCCCCAACCCGAGCATATGGCTTTCACATTTCACAACTCATTCGCTATTGTCGTGTACACCGCTTTTGTCAACAGAGCGAAATAATGACTCAAAAAACTTACACAACAAGGTTAAGTTCAATCACTGTTGCAATTGCACTTACAAAAATTTTACAGTCGTCACAACGATTTTATAGATCTTTGCAAAGTTTCTAGTTCACAAGTGAGAATAGACAATTTTTAGTAGAACCAGAGTTCATTACCGAAATATCAATTACCAACTATGACAAAACCGGACTTTACTATAGGAATAAAAGTAATTTTGGAGGAGTTTATCTATGTGTAAACGCGGCCGACTCACTCACAAACTAAATAAAGTCCGAAGGACTTTATGTAGAGTATGTGAGTGAAAGGCCGCGTTTACACATCCATAAACTCCTCCAAAATTACTTTTATTTCTTATAATTCCAATCCTTTGAACTTTGAACAATGTTGTCGTTGATTTTTACGTCACCATATACTGCACTATTTGACGTCGTAGTGTATTAATGGGCAAGAAAAGTTTATCGAGAAATAACTTTTTTGTTGTTCATGACGTTGACCAATGAAATTGGACGTTGCATTAGCAATTGGAATTATATTGGTATAGTTGTTAGGGCAGATCATGCTTACGCTTTGGAGCACCTAATGATACCTCAAGTTTTTAGGGGTTTACAGTGCTAGTGCTTCAGATTTGTGGCGTTCTTTATTTTTGTTAATTTGTTTTTCGTTTGTGATTTCTCAGTTTGTTTTGAATATGAATTGCCATGTTTATTTGGATTTTTGATTTTAGAATTTCCGCATTATCAGTTTGCTTCGGTATTCGTTTGGTTACTGATGTATTACATTTCAGTGGTCCTGAAAAGGACCTCTTTGTTCACTTTTATGCTCATTGTTTCAACAAATAGACAAGCCAATAACAAACCAATAACTTTTAAGCATATGAATATAATTGTTTTAATTTATTGATGTGTTAAGATTTTAGATATCTCTAATTTATTTACAGATTACAAATGTGTTTTGGAATCCAGGAATGACAGGCCCATTGTCGATAGCTGGGGTATGGTTTGTTAACTCTTCACAATTGCACCACCATTTTTACAGATGAGGCGATATATAATATTACTGCAGAAATTATCTTTATTTATATCTACAGATTACTACATACTGAACTTACAGTAAATTTAGTTTCTGGAGATGGACATTTCAATAGCTCTTCGAGATGGACATTTCAATAGCTCTTGTTTCTTGTGTGAAGATAAAAAAAATATGGAAGATCATTAACCGAAAGATATGGAAGCTGAAAGAACAAATAACCAACAGGGTCTAAATGGAAAGTCCAAATTTAGCTAAGGGTAGAGCTATGAACTAGCTACTCCTTAGTTTTAAATTAAATTTACAAAAATTTTAATATTGCAAGTTTCCAAATAAAGTTGTTTTTTACCAGCCCTTATGTACCGGCTATTGGGTTGGTGGATACCCTCGGGGACTTAGTTCACCTACATAGTTATCGAAAATGCCGGTTAGTTGTCAAGATTAAACTGCAATCTATACTTTCCGACATTTTTGTTCAAAAGATGTGGCAAAAACGGCAACAGGAAAAAAACATAGACAAAACCAGGATAGGAGACAGCCACAATGCACGGAAATAAGATGACGGCATTAAAAACTAAGCCACTTATAAAGTGAACTCCCATGAAAACCGGGAGTTGCATCAAGTTCTCCGGAATGGTAAGCATGTACTGCCCCGCTAACGACACCCGTCACACTATCAGTGAGGAATATATTGCTTTGAAAGATCTGTTCGGTAGCTGTTTGCTGTTTGGAATTCATGAATACAAGTTAATGCAGTTCTATTTCTAACTTTTGTTTGTGTTTGCATTTTCATACATGCATAGCCAGAAATAAGTACCGGTTTGCTCAATTGCATATTATAATTGTTGGGTAAAGTTTGGGTATTAGAATCCCTATTGAACTGATAGACAAAATAACGAAAAACAGCTATATTTACTTTAAAAATGAGTTGTAGATCAAGTGCGGGGACAGATTTTGGCAGAAGATTCAGTTAAAAATCACCGAAGATCTATCAGATTGGCCTCGCAAAAAATCTTGAGGTTCCTTTAACATTTCATTATAAAAATGGCTGAAAACGTCGATTTCTCCTACTTCTTTACCAAACTTTACCCACAAAGACATTACATAAACAAGTTACGAGGGCAGAAATTAAAATTTCGAATCTCAAACAAAATGCTTCGACAAACCTTATTCGTGTAGTTTTTAAATCCAGGTACCCACGGAAGGTAAATTTGCATCGATTTCGAAAATTATCAAGTCATAACACTAGACTTATCTCTCAAAAATTCACAACTGGCGTTTTGTTTAGACTAAGCAAACGTCATACGGAAATGTCAAGATGAGTTTAAAAAGAAATCAGTAACGGGTAAACCCAAAAATCCGTGTACAGCAGTAAAGGCGGCGAGTTCAGAAGTTGTTGAGGAAGACATCTTGAATATTATAATGAATATTCACGAGAAAAAACCGACCTTCATTTCTGGATATGCATTGTAATAAACATAAATAGTAGTAAAAATGCCGTAACATCACTTTTTAAATACATTTTTGCATTGGCTCTCCATGGGAATTTTCAGTAAAACAGGTAAACCAAAAATCACTATAAACAAAAACCAATTAAAAATTCTCAATACTGAAATACATACCTATATTGTGTTCATCAAATGCAAAGTTTCAGTTTTTTCTTTTGGAGTATCTACATATAGTTAAAGTTGTGAAGAACGGTACTACAATGATTGTTTTACTAAGTCATCTATATATATAGCTGCAGAGAAAGTTTCTCAAAAACATATTTTTTATTTCATTTTATTTCTCAAAAATATATTTTTATTTCATTTTATTTCTCAAAAATATATTTTTTATTTCATAAAATATATTTTTTTTTTATTTCATAAAATATATTTTTTATTTCATAATAAGCAAAGAAGGGATATCGAGTAAATGCACATGAGACAACGTCTTTACAAATATATGGTAAAACAAGCAACGGAACAACGGTTTAATTGTTATTCTTCATCTTTAAGTCACCCCTTGGCCTTCAACAATGAGCTATGCTCATAACTCACAGTATGTTAAAGACGCTCCCTAGCTCCAGTTTGGTTGATTGATTGGCGTTGGGTTTAACGTCACTTTCTGCAGTATTTCAGCTATTTCATGATGTTCCGTTTTAGTGGTGGAGGAAGCCGGAGTACCCGGAGAGAACCACCGACCTTGGGCAGGTAACTGACATACCTTATCACTTACGATTGTAAGTCGAGTGCACCCTTTTTGTAATGTTCAAAGCGGGGCGCGAACTCTCACCGCACTGGTGATGGACTACAGTGGTTGTACAGGTAGTAGAACTACCTTAACCACTCGGCCACCCAGGTCCAGTTTGAGTGAAATTCATTGCTAGATGTCGAGCAATACTACATCCATGTTTGTTTGACTTATTGTTGCGGTATCGTCAACAGACATAAACTTATATGACAAAATGTTCTTTCAACTGCTGTCATCCTTTGCCCGACAAAAAAGACTAATAGAAGACAAACACAACATTAAAACAAACACAGGGCACTCATAGAGTCAATAGTAAGAATACTTGGCATTATGAAATCAGAACATGTGAGCACAATTTTCAGACGGTCAGAATAAAAAATTAAACTTACAAAAAAATGTCAAATATGCAAATATTGTAGGGCATCCATATGAGAAATTCTCTCAAGACCAAATATATGAAGCATATATAAAAATATATTTTTTTCATCAGTACTGTCTTCTGCAATCTGTTCTTATTTATTATTTCACAGAAAGACGCAATGCCATTCTACAAGGCTTATCAAAAATTTGCAAGGGCGATCAAATATTCCCCAGATAAAGTAAGTATAAGGAAAATTTTGTTTGGAGCTTCATGGTGAAAATTTTAATCAAAGCTGTGGCATCGATTCCAGTGTATGTAGATAGTTCAACTTGATATTAATTATTTGGAGTGTTGAAAATTCTGTTCAGATTGTTAAAAAGCTAATTCGATCTGCTAGTCATTTGTATTTGAGTGCGATAATTCGGACATTACTTACATTGTGCTATAAGTTAAAATTAAGACTTGATACAAGTCCCTCTGTAATTGTTTGTTTCTTTAACAAATTGACTCTTAAAAATTGAATTTACTATGAAATGTCAAGTATACTAGTATTGCCATCCAACAGCAGTTGTTAGTACAATAAATTCATCTGTTATCAGGGGGATTAGATAAAACACCAAGAATAAAACAAATAAGGGGGGAACTTGTTGCAAGTCGAATAATAATTATAATTTTAGTCTGACAAATCCCTCTCCCTTTATTTATTCCGAGTATAAACAGAAGAAAAACTAAGCTTTGCACTAATTAGACCATTCATATTTAAATTATGATTAAATCCCTCATATTTTTGAAAACAATTCAATGCTTCAAAAAGTATTTTTTTACATGACTTGATATATTTACAGGGTTTTATATTCACAGTTTGTTTTATTCAGTGCCAATTACATATAATTTTCGGATTGTTTCATAAAAATGAAAACCGTGGATTATATATATATGTTAGTTTGTGTTGCAGATAGTATTTAGATTAAAGAATGGTGACCTACTGGCAACCAACAATAGAAAAACACTACATGGTAGAATGTCGTATCGATCAAATGGAGGTATTAGACATTTGCAGGTAGATATTCTAATACAAAAGCACCGGGTAAAAAGCGTAAAACAAATTCTGATTTTTATTGCCAAATATTTTAACCAAAATATATAATGACGTATAGTTGGTATTCCAGTTGTTGTTTTAGAGTTAAATGTTTTTTTTGTATTAATATACACCCGCCTGATTGGTTGTGATTAAGAGTTTTACCTCAATTAATGAATATTTCAGACCTTTACACATTTTGGTCCACTTTTTGTGCACTAAACCCCATAAGCCACTTGACACTGCGTATTTAATTCAATAATGACCTATAGCGCACCTTTTCATATCAGCATATTGAAAAGCCACCACATGTTAAGTGACTAAATACACTTTATCTTTAATTGTTTTACTGAAAAGTTGTTCACAGGCAACTTGTTGCAAATGAATTGATTTTTATACTCCTGTTAGTACAAGACATTTTCTAATGGAAAAAACTAAGATGTAAACATAGTATACATTGTGTACGACTTTTCTTGTTTTTCTTATGCTTCTAGCGAAAAATACTGTTTAATTAAACTTAAAAATGTTTTAACTTCAAGTATAGACTATAAATACAATACAACAAGACTAAATCCCGAGAGAACAACATTACGAGAACGTCATAAATCAAAGTCCAAAGATATGGCAAAAATGAGAATGACAGACAATGCAAAAAAAAAACAAATACGCGAGACATCAGCATAAACGCAAGCTTAGTGTGAATTCTCAATATCATTTGCTCTGGAAGTCTGAGCATGTCCTGTTCTTGTAGAGTTCCAAGCACATGTAACATTTTAGAGTTATACATTTTTAGACACTGGACTATCTTTTTATTATTTCCAGCAGCTGTTGAGTTGTAACAGGAATTCCCTTTTCTTTGTTATTCTTGTCAACAAATAAAGACCCAAAAGCCCTGTTTTGTTTTATGAATTATAAAATGCGAAAAAAAGATTCAGTTTTTCAACTTGTTCGTTTTTGCACATTTTGTTTTGATTGATATTAATGCCAGCTGGAATGAAACTGCTAATATTTGATATACCAAAGTATCTAAATACCAATGATAGCATTCGACTGTCATCATAACAAGTAAACAAAAATTCAAGACAACAAGTAATAAGTGATGTTTCGAAATAAACTATCTCTATACCATGTCAAGCATCCATTATGATGTTCTTAAATGCATCTTAAATCACATTTATTTACCTATATTCATTTTCCAAGTATTTCCTTTTTCAGGGATGCTATGTTCTGTTTGACGACTTCATTAGCAAGATAAAAGTTCTCTCTGAGTTAACTGGGAATAACAAACGTTTAGTTAACATAGGTTTCCAGGTGTAATATCCGACCTCACATGACAGTTCTATTTTTATTGTGATAATTTTCTATGCAATGCCGGTGATTTGTTGCACTTTATTGTTTTAAAACATAATGATGAAAGATTACCTCATATTGAATCATTCACTTGCACATGTGCCTTATACATTAAAAAGATATCTTCACTTTATTGTTTCGCCCTTGACAAAAGGCGCAGAAAACGTAACATAAGCGAACAAAGTATGACGACGGCGGCAGCCACGGTGACGGCGTAAATATTTCATGTTTTTTTTTGTTTGATCATTTTTAGTAACTATAAGTGGTAGGTAAATCATATTTGGTATATAAGTTAGTCTTGGTTAGTACATAACAATCTGCTATATTGTTTTTGTATGTGACTTCAATTTCAAAGTCAAATGAACATCTTAAATTTTTGTAATTAGTTTTGTTTCTCGGTTATTATTTGTAGTAGGTTAATGATATGCTATATATAGGTTGACCTTTGGTTGAACATAATAGTCTGTAATATGGTTGTTGTCCATGGCCTAAATTTTATGGTCTAGTGATCATGTTAAGTTTTTTTTAATAGATCAGTTTCTCAATAACTATGGTACATCAATTATATTTGGTACGTTGGTTGGTCTCGTGAAGTACATAAATGTCTGATAAATAATATTTGTGTGTGACTTCAATTCAGTGAGAATGTTTAGTTTTCAAACATTTTTGTGGTAGGTCATTGATAGTCTTGGATAGTAAATGACAGGACAGTCTACAATATAACTTATGTCTGTGACCTGAATTCCACAGTCCAGTTATCATGTAAAGTTTCCAATATCTATTAACGGTAGGTCTTTAATATTTGGTATGATTGTTGTTCTTAGATGGAGCATGGCAGCCTACTCTTTGTCTTTCTTTTTCCCTTGATGTAATTTCACGGTCTAGTGAGCATGTTTTAAGTATCTTTTAGTGGTAGGTCAATGATATTTGCTATTTAAGTTAGTTTTGGATAGTAAATGACAGTCTGGTATGTTGCTTTTGTCAGTTACTCAAATTTCACAGTTCAGCGAACATGCTTATTTTTTTTCTGATTTGAGCCTTTTGATTATTTTACATCAATTTAACGGCAAAACAGGGACGAGCTTGACATCAATCAGGGTTCTTACTTGTAGCGGTTTTTAAATCCGCTACTTTGTCTAAAGTTTGTCAAAATGGTGCTCTCACATTCTAATTATATGTGACCTCACCTAAAATGTATATTTAATAAAATACATCAAGGATTTACTCGCAAATTCGGTTTAAAATATTAATTCTGTTAAATATTGTTTCCTTCTTGTAGTATTCCCTTTTTTGCAGCAAGTACAGCAAACATATATATTGAAATTATATCTTTTTTCTTAAATGTTTCAAATATGTTATCCATATAAGTGTGGACTTAATATCCTGTGATCTATGTCTCCCTTAATTCATGTTATCACAATATAAATATGTGAAATCATATAACATGCTTCTTTCAGAAGTACTAGATAGAATAGCTATTACGAAATTAATTACATGTAAACAGTTACAAATGAACAAATAGCTATGTAAAGTACTTTATATTTTTTTCTCGATCACATTCGTCTGATTCTTCCTTTGGTAGTACTGCATGTTATTTCGTGATTATGTCATCTGAAAGGAACGTCGATACTATGATTTTTAATATTGTGTCTATACCATGTATAGAACCGTTGAATGTTGACAAAAGTATGTATCAATTAAAATCAGTTAAAATATGAATGTAATTAATGTTAAATGTGTATTGATATGATTTCAACAGAAACATAATGATAAATAATGAAGAGTGACAATAAAAGAACTACTGCATTACTTTGAGTCCATATTTGTATCTTTTATTAAAGATTATGGAATTTATTGTTGTAATATTACCTTTTATTCCGCATCCATGGATGTAGTGTTGTCGACATCTAGCAAGGAATTTCCCTCAAACCGGTGGTATGGTTCGTCTTGAAATTACCATGAGGTATGAATAAAGCTCAATGTTGAAGACCTAATGGTAACTTCATGATGAACAACAAAAATACAAGCAAGTTTCATAGCTTGGTTTTGCGTTGTATTTGTAGAGATTTGGTTGCATGTGCATTTACTCCCTATACTTTCATTTTTAAATCGAGAAGATTGGACAAACTTATACACACGTACCTGGCACATTCAAAAAGAAGATGACAAAATTTTAACTTCCTACAATTAACATGGTAGAAGATTTTGTGTAAACTAATCATGTACTCTCTATTACTTATTCACCAAAAAAGACTAAGTTTTACAGGATATATTTTTCAAAAAAATATATGAAAATGAAAACCCTAACGACATGCACATCTTCGATATATCTACAAATAAACAGCAAAATCAAAACTTCCTAGCAACCAAACTGTAGAAGAAGTTGTACGAACAAACTATATACCCTTTAGTTATTACTATTTCACAAAAAATGACTAACAACGTATATTTCTAAAAAATGTACCAAAATCATAATTTTTAACACATGCACAACTTCAGTACAGATACAATTGATCTGCTAAATTAAAATTTTGTAGCATCAAAACTGTAGGAGGATTTGCACGAATAAACCCTCGACAAAAATCACAAGAAATGACTAGGTTCAACAATGTATATTTGTCAGAAAAAACACCAAATTCAAAATCCCTACCACATGCACATCTTCAATATTGGTACAAATGATCTGCAAAATTCCTAGCATCTAAACTGTAGGAGGAGTTTCGTGGACAAACTTTGGACCCTCTTTGAAAAAATCATAGAAGTGACCAAGTTCAAAAATATATATTTAAAAACCCACAAAATCCTTACCACATCCACATCTCAATACATGTAAAAATGATCTGCAAAATAAAAACTTTCCAGCACAAAGCTGTAGGAAGAGCTCCGCGGACACACCAAGGACGTACAGGCAGACAGGGGTAAAGCAATACGATCGCACTTTTCGTCGAGAGTGGTATAAAGCAGATAGTCATCACGTTTACTTAACTTTTGTCACCTTATTATTACACCAAAAAGATTTGAAATGAAGACTTACACAGTGGGTTGGAATATTGAAGATCGATTCGTCAGTTAATCCTTCTTTTATGTCAAAGTACTGCAACGTCATTTTATTGGAGTCTAGATATAAAAAAACATTTTACACATAATAATATATTAGAGAAACTCAAAGTTATATGTTAACCTTATGATAACCGGATGTAGTAAACTTGGATAAATAGACTGCAAAAGTAACGAACATCGCACATAAGTTCAAATTACTGGTACTTCATTTAGTTATTTATAGAAAATACATTAAAACACAAAATTTTATGCAAAGTCCATCATCAGTGAAGAAGCTCTTTGCTGAAACATTTGTCTCAATTTTTTCTGATACACGATCTCCTACTGTTTCGTTAGTTTTAGTCGGAAATTCGGGTTATATGAATTATTTTAGCTCCGCGCGATTGTTTGTACCATCAGTTTACAAGAACCCTGCAATAGGATGCTGGTGTACTTACAAAAATGTAAGTTTTCATTTTGTCTGTTCGTCTTTCTGTCTGTCAAAAGTTTCTTGGCTTATCAAGTGGGAATGATTTGAAACTTGGTCTGAAGCTTGGAAATGATGAGTTGTATTGTTATTAAGCGATTTTTAAGTTGTTTTGATGTCCATTTCCTGTTTGCCGATACTTTGGTTTTTTTTTATCTATAAACCAAATTTTTGTAGCGAATTTCTTGCCTTGCACTGGAGGGAACAATTTAAATTTTGTATGAAGCTAAGAAATGATGAGTTGTAGTGTGTAAGCGATTTTTAACTTTGTAACGCGTCCATTTCCTGTTTTCCGATACTCTGCTTTTAACTAAAGACAAAATTTTCATCGCAGATTTATCGGCTTGTTCTGGAAATAATGATTTGAAATTTGGTCTGAAGCTTGGAAATATGGAGTTGTCGCCTGGCTCCTTTCTGTTTGCCGACCCTTTATTTTCTTTTACTATGAATCAAATTTTCGTAGAAGATTTCTTGGTTTGTATCATTGGGAATGATTTGGAATTTGTCTTATGATAGTTCCGGTTTTATGAGAATTATGTTATAGTTTAAAAACTTATTGAATACTTTTTTGCTTGTTGCTTAAGTATTCGACTACTTATATATTTACAGGATTAATACTTTGATTGAAATACCTTCCATTCTGTCATACATGACAGGTCTGCAGCCAATATCTGTCATGGTCCGATGAACCGTGACCCCTAAAACTGTATATTTATATCTTGTGACGTTCACCACCGACATACCAGCACCCATATATGATTTACCGATAACGATAGCATCGTCTGAAATTCAAATAAACCAATAACAAACCCTCAATAAATTACGAACTCATGTGAAAATGTACGGAACTGTCACTGCTGTCTTGGATCCTTAGCAAAACACGCTCGTCGAATGGGGTATTTTTGTTTGTGATAAGTATTATTTATATAATACTGTGAAAGTACTATTGTTCGTGGGGTTCCAGTTTTCGTGGATTTCGTGGTTTGCTTAAACCACGAAATTAAGTTCCCAACGAAATGCTTTTTTTCCATAGAGTTTTAATATAGGGAATTTGAAACCGCGAATTTAAGTACCCACGAAATAGTAATATTTATGAAAACCACGAAAATTGATGTCCACGAATAAAAGTACTGCCACAGTATGTGATTTTTGTTTGTGATGAAAAGTTTTACTTATATAATATATATTAAAACTATGTTTTTACAAAGCCTAGGTAGCCGCGTGGTCAAGGGCGCTTGACGTAGTGCAGGCGGTGTTTCCAGAGATTTCAAAACGGTGATGTTTCGAATCCCAGAGAGGAACCTACCAATGTGCAGATCTAACGATGTTGAGCTTATTTCCAGACATATATTTTCATATGCCACATGATGTAATATTTTATGCACTCTGGCTCTTTATTTAGTATCATACGACAAAATATGGCTTGAAGCAGGAAATTCTTTAGCAGATCAGATACCTGTTAATGCTGTTGAATATTAAAATTGACCAGAAAAATCATTTAAGATATCAGTGCAGCTACGATCATGCCACATCTTCATCTAAGAAAACACTAAAGAGCATGTTTATCTGAATGTTTATTATTGTTTTGACCTGTTAATGGCTAAGGGATCATGTTATCTTCTGGCATCACTTTGTTTATGTGGTTTTCCGTCGACTGCACCGTGTGCCATTATTTTCAATATTTTGTCGGAAACAAGACGGCTTGTTGCCAACAATCAAGTCGAATCTCTTAAAATACTTACTTCCAGACCTTTGAATCGTAACGCGCATGTGGCGTTGATTATCACGACAGGTTATACCTACAAGTGTCGTGTATAAATAATTATTTGCCGTTTCTTTGGAAAAATGAATAGTATTATGAATTGTATCGGACCTATCGAAAACCTGTCTTTTCGATAATTTGACATGTCGGGTTGATTATCATTGCTATTTTTCATCTTTAGGAGCATACGTTGGTTTAATGATCTATACTTTGTAAAAGGATCAATTTAGCTGTCATTTCTGTGAAATTGAGGGATTTATTAAGGATTGTATTGAGGAATTGATTACTGGGACTACATCCTAGATCAATTCAAATTAAATGTTTATCATTATGTATAATATTATTCAATTCAGCAGTCGGTACAAACAATTGTACACGAAAGAGCTACATAAGCCTTTGGACCCTTTAGTTTCACGTGTATAGTCATTTTCGATATTTGCCAATTATCAGCAATGCGTTACTCATGGGTTAATACTGGCATGTCTATATGGTTTTCGTCTAGTTTTTCTCACGAAAATAAATATCACCGAAAAGCCAATGAAATTGTGACAATATTTTACAAACAGACTTACTTGGAATTTATCCATCACTTACTTGGAATACATCCTGGCTCTTCTAATGTTATGCCTCTTTTCTGACATGTTCCACTTGCTGATGTTTCAATTACGAATTGTTGAGACTATTAATGTGGAGAAAAATATTATGAGCTTAACATTTTATCAGAATATTTAGTACTCGCGGACGCCAAGGGTACATTTTAAACAGAAAAAAAAATTACAAAACTATGTAATACCACTAAACTCTAATCTGATCATCCTTACTTTAACATTGGCCGATTTTGCATTTCGTGGTTAGTTCTCAAACCATCTTAGAAAAGGCTAAAATTGACTGAATAAGGTTAAAAAGGAAAAAGAAAAAAGGCAACACTCATCTTTTGCTTTCATTTTTTAAAATTTTGTCTCGTGTAACGCCGCTTCATATTCCCTCATCTTTACATTGAAAACGTTTTTATTGTCAATTTTTTATCGCTACATTTGTTTTGCCATATTGATGGACACTTTTCAAGGTCCTCAATCTTTGTTAGCCATACTCCGGTTTAATTTACAATGATTTGTAATATAAATAAATATAATATTTTTGAAATACCTAAATGGATGTTTCAATTATTTTAACTTTTTTTCGTTATGATCTTGCCATGATATATGTTTTACCCCATTGCTGTATGCTATTATGATAATAACATTGTGTTTAGCAATAACTATGCAAAAATAGTGGTCAGGGTAGAGACCATAGTGCACGACCCGGCGGGGAGTGCACAATGTGTATTCAACCCTGACTACTATATTTTATGATATTGATATAGTTATTGCTAAACACAATATTATTATCAGTCATTAATTTTTATCTTTTTATTGCAATTTCCAGTTTAATAAATAGTTGTTCTTTTCATTTAATTACTGTCTGTTTATTTTCCTATATTTCTAATAGTTGCATAATGTCATTGAAATTTAAAAATTTAACTTTTTTATGGCGGATCTCAAAAATTTATTAATTAATGATATAAAATGAAGAGATAAGTAAAATGAATGGTCTCAAGTGGGGTAAAAACTTTATTTTATCAGAAATATTACCATACTCTGACCGTAGATCCCTGCAAGTAAGATTTTTACCACTATTTGAATGACAACACTGAAGCTCCGCCTTCCAAGTCACGTGACAGACATAGTACATGGCTGTAGGAATACATTGCAAGAATAGTATATCAGACACTATTAAAACAGTTTCTGAGGAAGCATAATAATCCATGATAACTTACTTTACTATGATCTTTCCATAATAAATGTTTTACCCCATTGCTGTATGCTACTCCTTTTTGGATCCGATGCTCTGACCCTGGAACAAAATACAGAACTATTTCTGAAGGTGCAATCTTTTATTCTTAAAAGTAAACGTTTTGTGGATGCGTAGAAATTTACTTCAAACAGCTTTCATCAATTTAATTTTCTCTTTTTGTTTTTCTATTTTTACATAATACTGTATTCATGGTTTGATCTTCTTTCCTATATTTAATTCTATGTATTCTTCTTTGTATTGTTTCTTCTCAATATGTTTATCCATAACTCTCGTTTGCATTTATAATTTAATTTAATTTATTTATTTAATTTAATTAATTTAATTTAATGAATTGGAATTATCAGTGTGTCATACCTTTATCTGAGCATGTAACTTACTCCTTGTTAAATATGTCATGTAAGTACAGGAGACGGATTAATATAAGCTTAAGCTTGTTTCCGAATCCTAGTCTTGATTAATTGTATGTATGAATTTCATGTATTATATTCAATAAAATAAGTTTAAAATTACTCCATGATAACCTGCTTTTCTATGATCTTGCCACAACAAATGTTTTACCCCATTGCTGTATGCTACTCCAAGATAACCTGCTTTTATATGATCTTGCCACAACAAAGGTTTTACCCCATTGCTGTATGCTACTTCATGATACTATGATCTTGCCATAATACTTCATGTTAACTTACTTTACTATGATCTTGCCACAACAAATGTTTTACCCCATTGCTGTAAGTCTGGTTAGAAAACAACATTCTTTTTCTGCCATCGTAAGCCATTTCTGATCTAATCTGTAATTGAAATATTAAGTTGCCTTTTATGGGGACACATGTCTCCGTTGTTGTTTGTTGTAGATGCATTACTGTTGTTCTTTTACGTAGTCACAGGATCCAATAGTAATACCAGTTTGGTTATCCCTATCCGTGGCCAGCTATTATGGTCATTTTCAGGGGAGGTAACCGCGTTACAACATATTATGCAGACAATGCAAATAAAACATATTACTATTATATAAGACATTACTAAAAATAAAATACAATATGAATTTATCAACAACAAATAAATAAATAAATAAATAAATACATAAATAAAAAATGATCATAAAAATATCGAAAATGCATTTTTTTCAATAATAATATTGAAATTGTAATTAAAATGTAAACCCGAGATTAAAACGTTTTATTTTCGTCTCCAAAAATATAGTGTGGTAACACATTATTCTTTTTTTAAATACATATTATGCAAATCGAGTCATCAGCAAGTAGAGTGATGTAATACTTGTCCAATTGACAGTATATAATATACAAGTGGCTGAAGGAACACACCTGTCACCTTGACCAGGTGATAATTTGCCGGAGGGCATCATAAATCATTTTTGTAGTTCTTTAAAATCTTAAATTCAGTATTAAATATAGTTTATTGTTTATAAGGAATATGAGATTTATTTAAATGTGACCGAGTATATTACACCCGGGTTTTACATGGAACTTTTAACCAAGATATCCTTATAATACACAATACCGGTTCCAAAATCTATATTTAGTTATATATATTTTAACTTTAACTTAGAAATTGTTAAAATTATTTCACGTTTGGGAAAAAAAGAGGATAACAACCTGCAAACAATGATGGCAATACAACATCCGGGTTATCTCATCATCTTCCATTTTTATTTTCACAGAAATTTGGCGATTTTCAAATCAAATTGGAAGCAACATAACTACAAATTAAACTGTTCTTATATAGATTTTCTGTTACAGTAATCTTTCATCTTTCGCTGTATATGTGCATAAATGTAAATCATGTCGATTTAAGACGTTTTATTGTGTGTTTCGTAACTGCGGTTTTCATATTTTATCGTAAATAAACATAGCTACAATAGGAGTTTTTGAGTCTGTAACACCGTAATTTCAAATCAAATTGGAGTAATTTAGACTGAAATTAAACTGAAATGTTATGCATCAATCGAAAGAACAGATTTTCAAGATTACGTGGATAACAGCATAAATCAGAAAAAAAAACGGTTCTCGAAAAAATTCAAATTATTTGTACCATTCTCGTGCATTCTTTGTACATTTTTTATCAAGTGAAATCTTGGTTCGTTACGTCATCAAAGTCACGTGATGACCATAATAGCTGGCCACGCGAGATTTTACACATTATACTATCTATTGTCAACTTTTGTTACAAACGAACTTAAGGGGTACTAAATTTTTTAAGAAATACAGAGGTTTCTCTTTATTTTGAATGATACCTTTTTAAATTTCGTCCAGTTTAACAAATGCACGAAAATACGCAGTTAGATGCCTCCATGTCATATTTTATATCAAATATTAGCGGCATTTCAAACAGTTGTCATTATTAGAAACTTAATCTTATGAACAGACAGTTAAAATATCTAGTCAGTACATTTTGTATCTTAATGTAAGCGTACTTTCTTTTTAGCGTGCAGAATATCCGTTTACGTAAATACCCTAGTGTATTTCTACCTTGCACCAGTGCGTTTATTCCGTCAGAAGAAATATCCTAGTGTATTTATGTCTTGCAATGTATGTCCTAGCAGTGTATTTCTTCCAAAAGAAAATAATAAACGGGTGAAAAGAATTCACTGTTACACTAAACACTTTAAGTGAACTAAATTCAATTTAATATCTTTGACTTGTCTACATGATTCTGTAAACCTTAAGACATATATGTATTTGTTACTACTACAAGAGTATACTTACCTCAAGGAAAATGGAGTTTCGCTATCATGGTCGAAGTAAGAAACTATTGCAGTGCCTTCCCATTGTGTTGGAGGACAACATGATATTGACAATGAAATAAAACATGCCGGTAAAATGAAAAGAGACATCACTATGTTTGGAGTAATAATGATCTAAAGGAACTAAACCTGTTGTGTAGGTCATACAATTATATATATAGTAAATCAAAATTATATGTAAAGATAACAGTTTTCTTCGAAAATGTTATGTGTACGAATTGCCATGTGTCAGATTTGTATTTCGCTTTTTATTAACTGCCGACATTTATTTAAGGACAGGGGTACCAATACCGGGATCAAGTACGTTTGATATTCGACGTTCGATATTCGACATTCAGAATTATGTATATCAAACTGAATATCAAACGGTAAATTTTTACCGTTTTATATTCGTTCGATATTCATGATAATTGTTATGAATTAAAGCAAAAAAAACTTGAATATCGAATGAATATCAAACGGTAAAAAAGCAACGTTTGATATTCATGTCTATTCCAATAAACTGAATAAAAGAAATATGAATATCAAATGAATATATCCTGAGAATTTTGTCAGTTCGATATTCGTTTGACATTCGTTTTCGGGTAATTCATTTAATATACAACGTAGATGAATATCAAATGAATATCAAACTGAGAATTTTGTCAGTTCGATATTCGTCTGACATTCGTTCCCGGACTATTTATGCAACTGGGATGAATATCGAATGAATATCAAACTGAAATTGTTTCAGTTCGATATTCGTTTGACATTCGTTTCCGGGCTGTTCATGCGGTATACAACTGATTTGAATATCAAATGAATATCAAACTGGGATTTTTGTCAGTTCGATATTTGTTTCACATTCGTTTTCGGGTTATTCATTGAATGTGCAACATAGATGAATATCAAATGAATATCAAACTGAGATTTTTTTCAGTTCGATATTCGTATGACATTCTTTTTCGGGTCATTCGTTGAATATACAACGTAGATGAATATCAAATGAATATCAAACTGAGATTTTTGTCAGTTCGATATTCGTTTGACATTCGTTCCCGAACTATTTATGCAACTGGGATGAATATTGAATGAATATCAAACTGAAATTATTTCAGTTCGATATTCGTTTGACATTCGTTTCCGGACTGTTCATGCGGTATACAACGGATTTGAATATCAAATGTATATCAAACTGGGATTTTTGTCAGTTCGATATTCGTTTGACATTCGTTTTCGGGTCATTCATTGAATGTGCAACGTAGATGAATATCAAATGAATATCAAACTGGAATTTTTGTCAGTTCGATATTCGTTTGACATTCGTTTTCGGGTCATTCATTGAATATACAACGTAGATGAATATCGCATGAATATCAAACTGAGATTTTTGTCAGTTCGATATTCGTTTGACATTCGTTTTCGGTAATTCATTTAATATACAACGTAGATGAATATCAAATGAATATCAAACATAGAATTTTGTCAGTTCGATATTCGTTTGACATTCGTTCCCGGACTATTTATGCAACTGGGATGAATATCGAATGAATATCAAACTGAAATTGTTTCAGTTCGATATTCGTTTGACATTCGTTTCCGGGCTATTCATGCGTAATACAACGGATTTGAATATCAAATGAATATCAAACTGGGATTTTTGTCAGTTCGATATTCGTTTGACATTCGTTTTCGGGTTATTCATTGAATGTGCAACATAGATGAATATCAAATGAATATCAAACTGAGATTTCTGGTAGTTCGATATTCGTTTGACATTCGTTCCCGAACTATTTATGCAACTGGGATGAATATTCGTTTGACATTCGTTTTCAGGTTATTCATTGAATGTGCAACGTAGATGAATATCAAATGAATATAAAACTGGATTTTTTTTTCAGTTCGATATTCGTATGACATTCGTTTTCTGGTCATTCATTGTATATACAACATAGATGAATATCAAATGAATATCAAACTGAGATTTTTGTAAGTTCTATATTCGTTTGACATTCGTTCCCGGATTATTGATGCAAGTGGGATGAATATCGAATGAATATGAAACTGGATTTTTTTTCACTTGATATGCGTTTGACAATTCATTCCCGGACTATTTATGCAACTGGGATGAATATCGAATGAATATCAAACTGAAATTGTTTCAGTTTGATATTCCTTTGACATTCGTTTTCGGGTTATTCATTGAATGTGCAACGTAGATGAATTTCAAATGAATATCAAACTGAAATTATTTCAGTTCGATATTCGTTTGAGATTCGTTTCCGGACTGTTCATCCGGTATACAACGGATTTGAATATCAAATGAATATCAAACTAGGATTTTTATCAGTTCGATATTCGTTTGACATTCGTTTTCGGGTTATTCATTGAAAGTACAACGTAAATGAATATCAAATGAATATCAAACTGGAATTTTTGTCAGTTCGTTATTCGATTGACATTCGTTTTCGGGTCATTCATTAAATATACAACGTAGAATAATATCACATGAATATCAAACTGAGATTTTTGTCAGTTCGATATTTGTTTGACATTCGTTTTCGGGTCATTTATTTAATATACAACGTAGATAGATATCAAATGAATATCAAACTGATATTTTTGTCAATTCGATATTCGTTTGACATTCGTTACCGGACTATTTATGCAACTGGAATGAATATCGAATGAATATCAAACTGAAATTTTTTCAGTTCGATATTCGTTTGAGATTTGTTTCCGGACTGTTCATCCGGTATACAACGGATTTGAATATCAAATGAATATCAAACTGGGATTTTTGTCAGTTCGATATTCATTTGACATTCGTTTTCTGGTCATTCATTGAATATACAACGTAGATGAATATCACATGAATATCAAACTGAGATTTTTGTCAGTTCGATATTCGTTTGAAATTCGTTTTCGGGTCATTCATTTAATATACAACGTAGATGAATATCAAACTGAGAATTTTGTCAGTTCGATATTCGTTCCCGGACTATTTATGCAACTGGGATGAATATCGAATGTATTTCAAACTGAAATTGTTTCAGTTCGATATTCGTTTGACATTCGTTTCCGGACTGTTCATGTGGTATACAACGGATTTGAATATCAAATGAATATCAAACTGGGATTTTTGTCAGTTCGATATTCGTTTGACATTCGTTTTCGGGATATTCATTGAATGTGCAACGTAAATCAATATCAAATGAATATCAAACTGGAATTTTTTTCAGTTCGATAGTCGTTTGACATTCGTTTTCTGGTCATTCATTGAATATACAACGTAGATGAATATCACATGAATATCAAACTGAGATTTTTGTCAGTTCGATATTCGTTTGACATTCGTTTTCGGGTCATTCATTTAATATACAACGTAGATGAATATCAAACTGAGAATTTTGTCAGTTCGATATTCGTTCCCGGACTATTTATGCAACTGGGATGAATATCGAATGTATATCAAACTGAAATTTTTTCAGTTCGATATTCGTTTGACATTCGTTTCTGGACTGTTCATGTGGTATACAACGGATTTGAATATCAAATGAATATCAAACTGGGATTTTTGTCAGTTCGATATTCGTTTGACATTCGTTTTCGGGATATACATTGAATGTGCAACGTAGATGAATATCAGATGAATATCAAACTGGAATTTTTTCAGTTCGATATTCGTATGAATTCGTAGCCCCTGTAAAGATTTAGAGACCCCTAACAGCCGTACTGTAAGAGATAAGACTTTACAGATATGTTCAATGGATTTAGAATTACAAAGATACCCTGAAAACATATATCACACAATTATTTAAGTATTTTTTGTAAAATTCACCAAATGACCCCTGTCTAAATTTTGGCCCCCCCTCGTAGCACGCCTACTATTATAGATACGACCTCACAAATATCACTCTTCGATTTAGATGGTCAAAGTTGCCTGAAAAATATATAACTGTCTTTAGTACTTGACTTAGGAAAAATTAAAATTTGGACCCTCTCAGAAATTTTGGACCCCTCATATTACCCATATTATAAGCGATAGGGCTTCACAAATACTATCATTTGATTTAGAAGCATAAAGCTACCCCGAATATATATATATATAACATGTCTTTAGTACTCGAATTAGGAAAATTCGTATTTTCGACCACCCCGAAATTTTCAANCCCCCATATCACCCAAACTGTAAGAGATACGGTTTTACAAATGTCATCATTTGATTTAGATGGTCAAAGTTACCTCGAATACATATATAACACGTCTATATTACTTAACTAAGACAATTTTGTATTTTCGGACGTTTTCGAATTTTTGGACCCCGATATCTCAAAAACCGTAAGAGATAGAACCAAACTCTCCAGGAGCTCAAAGTTACTTCGGATTGATATACATGTATACATTGTTAGGGAAACTAACAATAAGTCGGAAAATTGCAAAGGTAAATGAACTTAATATAATTAATTTAAATGACAATAAAGCCGAATATGAAGTTTTGAATTTAGAGTTTAATTGACCGATAAATAAGTTCTTCAAACCAAATGGGTGATCAATAATACAGAATTAATTGGTTATGAATAATACAAAATTAAATAGAAATAAATAATGATATATCGTAGTAATATAGAAATGCATTCATGCGGATATTGTCACCAGTTCTTGACAGCAAAAGAGAATTGTTGAGCCACTACAGAATATTTAGAGACCATATGACCTTTGCCTGTAGTATATGCCCCTAGGAAAGCTAAATTGGAAGCACATCTGAAAAACCACGACAAGCCCAGATACCAATGTATGGAATGTCATGCAACGTTCTGCCGACCATCTGTTTTAGAGCGTCACAATCAGGAAACAACGGCAGTAGAATACCGAAGGAACAAAGAAGGGAAATCCACAAAAATCGAAGTCCAAAGACATGGCCAAAACGAGAACACAGAAAACAATGGCGCCAGACACCAAACAACGTTAGACAAACACAAAGCACAGAAATAGAAATCGCAACATTCAAAACAAAGGCACTCACAGTGTGAACTCCAGTGAAACTGAGAGTGACATCAGGTGCTCCGGAAGGGTAAGCATGTCCTGCTCTGTTAACAGCACCCGTCATACTGTGAGTGAGTCGATCCAGGAAAATATCAAAGTCGGTAGTCAAATCCGGGAAGACGTGAATCTAGCTGAAAATGTCCACTTTCATTTGAGATACTGACACGTCATATCTTTCAATGATGTTATGGTGACGGCCATAGAATTTCTTGAGGGATGAAACTAACATAGGTTGAACAAATCCCTGACTAAGAAGCTTTTGGGACAGTGTTTTTGCTCTGATAAAAAAATCACTGTACAAACTACACGCTCGACAGTAACGAATCAACTGTGAAATGTACACTCCATAGGCTGGAGAGGTAGGTATATTGCTGCTAAGAAAGGGAAAGTAAGTTCACTATTGGGAAATTAAAATCATCACGATTGTCATGAAAGACGTCAAGTGGGAGGGTCTAGTACTTAACCCTTAAAGCCTGAAGACTTGTTCGAGTGAAAGATAAAAGATAGAAAAAGTGCACCGAGATTTCAAACCACGGCCACCCAGTACAAAATCCAGTTCAGAGAGATCAACGTCCAGAGCCTTCAACAAGTACGAGCTTTTCAACTAACCAGCAATCTATTATTGGACGAAGTGGAACGCGTTGTGCAATCCAACGAAAAGTTTACATTAACAGAAAATGTCCAAATGGAAGTCAGCCACGTTAACAAGCCAACGGGCAGCGGACGAAAGAAAACCGACTATATTGATATAAAAAGATTCTTATCAAGTAAAACTTCCATTATCCAGATGAAAAACAAAGACGACCTGTGTTGTGCCAGAGCGATCGTTGAGGCTAAGGCTAAAATTGATGGACACGAAAAATGGGACCCTATAAGACAGGACCGGCGCATTCAGGAAGAGTTGGCAGTAGAGTTACATGCTAAAGCAGGGGTACCTTTACAACAATGTGCCGAGAAGAATATCTGCCTGTTTTCCCACGAGAACCATTACGAGGTCATTACCAGCATGCCTGCATTTTTTTTCTCACGCGTCTATTACTGTCATAAATGTGACAAAGGATATAACAACAGAGATGAATAGTCTGTAATGAACCGTGTTATCATTGTCGTAAGATTCACACCGAGAGCGAAGATGACTGGATAGCATGTGAAGACTGCGGGCGAAACTTCAAAGGGTCGACGTGTTTCGAACTACACAAAAAGACGACGACTTCGGGAAACTCGACGTGCACTACTTACTACAAGTGCACAACCTGTGGACAAACCGTGAACAAAAGATATGGAGATCATACCTGTGGAAACACTTACTGCCAACCTGTAAAAATTTCTATCCATCCGGACATCAGTGCTACATGCTATCTGTCAATATGCAAAGAAACAGAAGAAGCAAACTTATATTTTCTACGACTTTGAATGCACCAAAGACGATCTTGTCCAGTGTTACAAGGATACAAACCAGACGAAACAGGAACAGGTCAAAACTGTAAAAATTTCAAATGTGGCTCCTACGAACACCAGCCGAATCTGTGTGTGGTACACAAATAAGAAAAAGAAGGGAAACGGGAAATGTGTCAAAGAGACAACGACCCTAAGGGGAGCAATAACAACTCAAAGCCACCATAAGATCTTCAATGAACGGTGAGGAAACCCCACATCCAACGGTAGGTCGGAGTTGGCCCCTAAATAAAAGAGTAATCAAGTTCAGCGAAATAAGCATCTTCCTAGACTCCGATAGACATAAAGTGAACTAACTAGAAAACAGACAAGACACACAAAGGCTTAATAAATTTCCTGACTTAGGACAGGCGCAAACCTGCTGCGGTGGGGTTAAACTAGTTTTATTGGGCCCAAACCTTCCCCCTATAGCCAATGTGATAAATAAAAAAACGATCGTAACAACAGTAAAATTCAGTTGGCAACAGGACTGAGTCAACTGTGAAAAATGAAACTGAAAGAACTAAATATACGGACATAAACATGAAATCACAAGAGACTACTAGCAGTTAACTGACATGCCAGCTCCAGACCCATTACCAACTGACAAATTAAGTTATGTACCACCAGTATAGAGCTTCCATCAAGATCCCTTCCTGTGAGGAGTTTAGCATAATGATTTCATGTATATACCGGAATACATAGCCCGTGTCCATGCAATACTGATTTTAGAAATTTAGAATGTGTTTAGTTAAAATGCAAAGACCCTATCAAAAAATCAATGTTAATACCAAAGAAGGCCATACGTAATGACTTGACGACAATACCGTAATTATAACCCTTATGAATTAGACGATTTAAAGGTTTTATAAGTTTGTTAGGCGAGTGTAAGTATTTTTTACTTTTATGTAAAACATTACCATAAAATAAGGGGTGTGAAATGCCAGCCTTGATAAGATGTTTACAGGTTGCATTGTATTTACGAACTAAGTCTTTATATCGATGATAAAATTTAGTAAAGGTTTTAACTAGTTTATGATAACGAAAACCTTGATGTAATAGTTTTTCAGTTATGAAAAGATTCCGTTCATTAAAATCGCAAACTTTATTACATACTCGAGCAAATCGAACAAGTTGAGATATGTAAACACCATATGATGGCGCTAATGGAACATCACCGTCCAGAAATGGATAATTAACTATGGGAAAAGAAACATCGTCCCTTTTATCATAAATTTTAGTGTCTAATTTACCATTCGTTATATCAAAATTGATGTCTAAGAACGGACAATGATGATTATTAGAATTGGCTTTATTCAAAGTAAGTTCTTTAGGGTAGATGTCCTTATAATACGTATTGAAGTCGTCATTATTCAAAGTTAAAATATCATCCAAATATCGGAAAGTATTGTTAAACTTTTCAATTAAATGCTGTTTAGATGGGTCTTTGCTGATGTTGGTCATAAACTGAGATTCGTAGCAGTACAAAAAGAGGTCCGCTATAAGTGGTGCACAATTGGTACCCATAGGAATTCCTATGACCTGGCGATAAATAGAGTTACCGAAACGAATGAATATATTGTCAAGTAAAAATTCAAGTGCTGAAATCATATCAAAACAAGTCCAATTAATTGAGTTCTTTTGTTTTGTATTACTAAAATGTGTTTGAAAGGAATTAGAACAAATATATTCACAATCGGATTTTTTGAATGCCCATTGAATAAGACGTCTGAATTTTTCCTTTATAAGATTATGTGGTAAGGTAGTATAGAGGGTAGAGAAATCAAGGGATTCGAAAGGGGCATTATAAGCATTTAATTTATCAAGAACTTCCAATGAATTTTTTACACTCCAAAAATGATTGATACCACTGTTTTCATATACTTTGTTACAGAAATTTATAACCAGGTTTTTAATAGCAGTCAAGGTATTAGTGAGTATAATAGAAACTTTAGTAGTAGAACAGTGACTAGATGACAAAATGAATCTAGATTTATATGGCGTTTTGTGGAGTTTGGAACCCAGCACATGGTTGGAACTGTTTTACTATCAGGTTTAGCCTGTAAAGATGTAGCTGTTAGAAAATGTATGTTTGTAATTTCATTTTCCGTTAATTGGGTTAATTCAAAAGTATTTGAAATGGTAATTTCTTTTTGGAGTACTTCTATATAATGTTTACGTTTGAAGTGTATGAATAACGGAATCGATGAACACACGTCCTGTGAAGGATGTGGGAAAAACGAACTAGTATTAACAGGGCCTGAAACCACCGAACAGTTTTGTAAATGGCTATTCTCTGGAAAAAAACAACCGTCCTGTGCCACAACATTAAAGGATACGAAGTTATCCTATCTTAAACTACTTGTATACCCAAGGAATATTACCATATGTGATTCCGAATTGCTGTCACTGTACCTGACTGCAGCATAAGAATGATTGACTCAATGAACTTTTTACCGATGGCATTGTCCAAACTACCAAAAATGTTTGGATTGAATGAGCTCAAGAAGGGATACTTTCCTCACCTATTAGTAACACTAAAGAAAATAAATTATACTCAACCGCCTACCAGATGTCAAGTATTACCAACCAGAAAAAATGAAGCTCGAGGAGAGAAGCGCCTTCTTCGAATGGTACGATGCACGCTGGAGTTCCATGTTCGACTTATATCAAGAACTGTTGAGTTATTGCCGTTTCGATGTGGACATACTGAGAAAAGCCTGTCTCAAGTTCCGAGAATTATTTATGGAGATGACATCCACCGACGGACACGGAGGAATCGATCCATTCCAACAATGGATTACGATAGAATTGGCTTGTAACTTGGTGTTTAAAACCGGACACGGAATACCCGCCCTCGACTACCGACCTCATGAGAAACACTCCATTAAAGCAATAAAATGGCTACAACATATATCTGAAGTGCACGGTATTCGGATACAGCACGCTCGTAATGGCGGTGAGAAGAAAATCGGTGCATACAAGGTTGATGAATAACATTTAAGTCTTTGATTACAACGGTTGTTTCTGGCACGGATGTTTACGTTGTTATAGTGCCTCGACCGTCAATCCTGTAAACAATATGACGATGTGTGAATTACACCAGCGTGCAATGGATAAGAAAAGATACCTAGAAGACCAAGGCTATACCTAGGTCGGTGTATTGGAGTGCGATTTCAATAGAGAAATACGGAGTGTTCCTCACAATATGTTTACCCATTGGAACCCAGAAATGCCTTTTACGGAGGACGTACAGAAGTGTTTACAATGTACAAAGAAGCTTCTGGCGGTCAAAACATTGATCACTACGACGTTACTTCACTGTACCCCTACATCAACAAGACCGGCAAGATACCCATGGGACACCTAACCATCACGGAGAATTTCAAAGATATACAGCAATACGAAGGACTCTACATCCCAATACTCCCTGCAAAAATAAACAACAAACTATTGTTCACGTCATGTAAAGCCTCATCAAATGCAAAGTACTTCCACCGAGAGGACTCTACATCCGATTACTCCCTGCAAAAATAAATAACAAACTATTGTTCACGTTATGTAATGCCTGTGCCGAACCCAGTCAACAAACGCCTTGTCAACACATAGATGAGGAAAGGGCTTTGACCGGAACCTGGGTCACCGATGAACTAAAGAAAGCGTTGGAGAAAGGATATCAGATAGACAGAGTGTATTAAGTCTGGCATTTTGACACGGAACAATACGATCAAACGACTAAGACAGGAAGACTCTTTACCGACTACGTCAACACTTTCCTGAAATGAAACAGGAAGCTAGCGAATGACCAGAATGGTGTCAAACTGAAGAAGACAAACATAGCTTTATCAGAGATTACTACAACACAGAAGGGATATTATTAGACTATGATAAAATAAAAAAGAACCCGGGGTTACGAGCTTTAGCCAAATTGATCTTAAACAGCTGGGGAAAATTTGGTCAAAGATCAGATATGCCACAAATAAAATACTATTCCGAACCAAGCGACTATGTCGATTTGTTAACTAGTGATCAAAATCACTCTTATCGGTGTTAATCTCGTAAGTGACACAATGATTGGAGGAACATATCGATATAAAGAAGAATTCGTCGAAGACTCGGGACGGACCAACGTGGTCATTGTTGCCTAAACTACAGCCCAAGCAAAACTAAAGCTGTGCAGTTATTTGGAGAACCTTTACAATCGCGCAATCTACGCAGATACAGATTCCATTGTATTTACTTCTCAACATACAGAGTGGAAACCACAATTAGGAGACTACTTAGGAGAACTACCAGATGAATTATTTGGTAATAGAATTACGGAATTTGTAACCGGTGGACCTAAAAACTATGCCTACAGATTAGCAGCACCGGACAACAATGGAACCGAAACTGCATGTAAAGTGAAGGAAATAACACATAACTACAAGAATGCACTGATCATCAACTTCGATACGATTAAAGACATAGTGATAAACAACAGAAACGATGTGAAACCATAGCGATAATTTCCGGATCATGCGAGATAATATGAAACTCTAATAGAGACTATAGAATCGTATTTGACAAAAGAGTGGCCATAAGCGATTACAGCACGCGACCCTATGGATTTTGAATTGCAAAGGCATCATGTGGATGGCTCTCCGACCCATGTTTGCTTCATGACGGGAAAATAAAATATGTATATATATGTAATTTAGTTGATTATTTATTGCCTAATTGAAAAAAAAGTATATAGATACAGGAAACGATGAGGGAAATGCACCCAAAATCCATAATGATACAGAACGGGATAAAACAATCAAGACGGTGAGTGGTAAACAAATGCAATATATGGGGTAATGTTAGGAAAAAGGAAAAACATGGACTCCAGATTACACAAAATAAAGAGAGAGAACTGAAATCGGTTGAGATAAAAAAAAGAGTAAAAGGGTATTACAAATGAAAAAAAAAAATCGATATAAATGCCAATGCAAATGTTTAGATAAGGCTCTGTATTACCCATTAATACAGAAAATACATAGAGAAGACTGAAGTACTGGACAAAAAAAAAATTAAATGACTGAATTGAAATACAACACAAGAGAGAACTAAAATCAGGATAAAACAATAGAAAAGGCTTGGGTTTAGAATGCTGAAACTTGGTTGCCCCACCCCAAGCGTCCAACCACTCTCACGCCGCTTTTTTACGTTTACGGTGCTCTACATTCCTGACGCATGGAAGTACGGTTTATGGATATAAGAAAATAGGCGTGGTTTATAAGCTCATTTGCATAATCAGGGATAATTTAGAGATTTTAACATTAGCTCGATGGAAGGGCAGTTGTTCTAGGGTGAAACGTTTCACTACTGTAATAGGACTATATATGGTCTGGGAGTAAGTATCTCAACCAGTTTCAAGATACAATATAATTCTTTAAAAGGGTGGGGTGTTAGGGAGTGGGGACAATCCCTTGTGAATTTCATATACAAAATCCAATTCATTTAATCATGAGTAATAAGAAAATATATGGTTTAGGGGTGGGGATATCAACCGTTTTGATGATAAATAATTTCTTAACATTTTGGGGAATTTGGGACCACAACTGGGGTTTGCAGAAAATATTAACCATTTCTTCTCTTCAAGCTTTATAATATTAATATGTTTACATATAAGTCTAGCTATAAAAGGCAACAAATTTTGACCTTGACATTCAAGGTCAATGTCACAGTGACCTCATGCTTTGAAGTGATACTCATCCATGACTTGATGTATATACATACCAAAATATGAACACATTTGGCTTCATCAGACAAAGACGTTCTGCCTTACACAAAAATGTCATAAAATATTCAATTATTTGACCTTGACATTGAAGGTCCAGGCTACGGTGACTTAATTCTTTTATGTGACACTCCGCCATGATCTAATGTATATACATACCAAATATGAACATACTGGGCTTTAAAACAAAAAAGTTCTACCCAGGACAAGAATTCCCTCAAAAAATTAAATTACTACGTCTGGGGCGACATAATTAGGGGTAATTCAATATGTCTCCCTTCGGTAAAGGGGAGACATAATAACAAGAACAAGATGTGTTTGTGAAACAATACATATGTCCCCAGGTTCTAGTCAATTGTATGGGAGATCTGCCAATTTTAATTATTTTTTACCTCTGTGGCCTAGCTTGACCATTGATTTGGACATTTTTTTTGCATATTTATGTTCCTCTTGACTACACCTATACACCAGCCAAGAATGTAAAGTATATTTCAACAGTAAAAAATTATTTATTTCCTGAATAAAATCTCCAAATTTAACCCCTGTATTCTGAAATGGGTGGAGCCGTTTTTTGCCTCTTGTTTATTGAAGAAGGTTTTCATTGTTCAATGTATCTATTTAAAATTGCTATAAGAAACCTACAGAAAATTACTGCATCAAGATCTCACTACAAATTAAAATTGATTTATTTCCCTTTGACCTCCTTTCGACCCCTTCTTTCTCAAAAATAGTAAATGCTACCTCAAATCCGTCAGCATACCTAAGTTGCGCAAATTTATTAGCAATAAAATAAAGGAAATCCCCTTCAAATAAGACCCATGATAATGATTCTACAGTCAAATATTGGAAAATATCCAATTCAACCCCTTTTTAAGCTCTTTAACCTTGACCTTTGACCTGACCTAATTTTTGGGTTTTTTTTGCATATTTGGAAAGTATAAAACTTTATATTAAATAGTTCAAAAGTTATAGCCCAGGGTAAAGTTTCGGATGCACAGACAGACAATGAATGACGATTATCGAACGAATATCGAACTGACGAAAAACGAATGCCGAACTGACAAAACTCCAGTTTGATATTCCTTTGGTATTCAAATCCGTTGTATACCTCATGAACAGTCCGGAAACGAATATCAAAGGAATATCGAACTGACAAAAATGTAAGTTTGATATTCATGTGATATTTCTTTACGTTGTATATTTAATGATTGACTCGAAAACGAACGTCAAACAAATATCGAACTGACAAATATCTCAGTTTGATATTCATGCCATATTCATCTACGTTGAATATTCAATGATTGACCCGAAAACGAATGTCAAACGAATATCGAACTGACAAAAATCCCAGTTTGATATTCATTTGATATTCAAATCCGTTGTATACCGCATGAACAGTCCGGGAACGAATGTCAAACGAATATCGAACTGACAAAAATCTCAGTTTGATATTTATTTGATATTCATCTACGTTGTATATTCAACGAATGACCCGAAAACGAATGTCATACGAATATCGAACTGAAAAAAATGTCAGTTTGATATTCATTTGATATTCATCTATGTTGCACATTCAATGAATAACCCGAAAACGAATGTCAAACGAATATCGAACTGACAAAAATCCCAGTTTGATATTCATTTGATATTCAAATCCGTTGTATACCGCATGAACAGCCCGGAAACGAATGTCAAACGAATATCGAACTGAAACAATTTCAGTTTGATATTCATTCTTTATTGATCCCAGTTGCATTAATAGTCCGGGAACGAATGGTCAAACGAATATCGAACTGACAAAATTCTCAGTTTGATATTCATTTGATATTCATCTACGTTGTATATTAAATGACTTACCCGAAAACGAATGTCAAACGATTATCAAACTGAAACAATTTCAGTTTGATATTCATTCGATATTCATCCCAGTTGCATAAAAAGTCCGGGAACGAAAGTCAAACGAATATCGAACTGACAAAATCCCCAGTTTGATATTCATCTACGTTGTATATTAAATGAATTTCCCGAAAACGAATGTCAAACGAATATCGAACTGACAAAATCTGTTTGATATTGATGTGATATTCATCTACGTTGTATATTCAATGAATGACCCGAAAACGAATGTGAAACAAATATCGAACTGACAAAAATTCCAGTTTGATATTCCTTTGATATTCATCTACGTTGCACATTCAATGAATAACCCGAAAACGAATGTCAAACGAATATCGAACTGAAACAATTTCAGTTTGATATTCATTCGATATTCATCCCAGTTGCATAAATAGTCCGGGTACGAATGTCAAACGAATATCGAACTAACAAAATTCTCAGTTTGATATTCATTTGATATTCATCTACGTTGTATATTAAATGAATTACCCGAAAACGATTGTCAAACGAATATCGAACTGAAAAAAATCTCAGTTTGATATTCATGTGATATTCATCTACGTTGTATATTCAATGAATGACCCGAAAACGAATGTCAAACGACTATCGAACTGACAAATATTCCAGTTTGATATTCATTTGATATTCATCTACGTTGTATATTAAATGAATTACCCGAAAACGAATGCCAAACGAATGTCGAACTGACAAAAATCTCAGTTTGATATTTATTTGATATTCATCTACTTTCTATATACAATAAATGACCCGAAAATGAATGTCATATGAATATCGAACTGAAAAAAAAATCCAGTTTGATATTCATTTGATATTCATCTACGTTGCACATTCAATGAATAACCCGAAAACGAATGTCAAACGAATATCGAACTGACAAAAATCCCAGCTTGATATTCATTTGATATTCAAATCCGTTGTATACCGCATGAACAGTCCGGAAACGAATGTCAAACGAATATCGAACTGAAATAATTTCAGTTTGATATTCATTCAATATTCATCCCAGTTGCATAAATAGTTCGGGAATGAATGTCAAACGAATATCGAACTGACAAGAATCTCAGTTTGATATTCATTTGATATTCATCTACGTTGTATATTTAACGAATCACCCGAAAACGAATGTCATACGAATATCGAACTGAAAAAAATCTCAGTTTGATATTCATTTGATATTCATCTATGTTGCACATTCAATGAATGACCCGAAAACGAATGTCACACGAATATCGAACTGACAAAAATCCCAGTTTGATATTCAAATCCGTTGTATACCGCATGAACAACCCAGAAACAAATGTCAAACGAATATCGAACTGAAACAATTTCAGTTTGATATTCATTCGATATTCATCCCAGTTGCATAAATAGTCCGGGAACGAATGTCAAACGAATATCGAACTGACAAAAATCTCAGTTTGATATTCATTTGATATTCATCTACGTTGTATATTCAACGAATGACCCGAAAACGAATGTCATACGAATATTGAACTGAAAAAAATCTCAGTTTGATATTCATTTGATATTCATCTATGTTGCACATTCAATGAATAACCCGAAAACGAATGTCAAACGAATATCGAACTGACAAAATTCTCAGTTTGATATTCATTTGATATTCATATTTCTTTTATTCAGTTAATTGGAATAAACATAAATATCAAACGTTGCTTTTTTACCGTTTGATATTCATTCGATATTCAAGTTTTTTTGCTTTAATTTATAACAATTATCATGAATATCGAACGAATATCAAACGGTAAAAATTTACCGTTTGATATTCAGTTTGATATTCATAAATCTGAATGTCGAATATCGAACGTCGAATATCAAACGTACTTGATCCCGGTTGTACCAATCCATTTAGAAACTCATTACCATTGTTAATCAATATGCAAACAGAATGAACATGTAAATCCAAGATGTTGAAAGCTCGAATTCCATAAATATAGGGATAAGACTATGATGGTACTTTATTGATAAACAGAAAAGTTTCTAAAGATCCATTTCTGTTCTATAATGAAGAACTTCCAGAAAGCTTCCGTCCCTTTCTTTGAAGATAGTTGATCAGAGCACTTTTCCAGTTTAATTGATGTTTGTTGACAATGCCGCACCCATCACCAATGAAGACATGGATGTAGCGTTGCTCGACAATAAGCAAAGAATTCCGCTTAAACCGGTGCTTTGGACCGTCTTGAACTTACTATGAGGTATGAGCAAAGCTCATTGTTGAAGGCTTCATGGTGACTTCAAGATGAAGAACAACAATAAAAGCGTTGTTCCTTTGCTTGTTTTTTACCATGTATTTGTAGAGACTTTTGTCTCATGTGCATTTACTCTATATCTTTTTATTCACCATAGGAGAATAGGTGAGTCACGTTGTTGATGATGGCTACTATCAAAACTTCAGAGTTTAAAAAAGTATCCGATTTCAATTATGTTTCCACCCAACTCTGTGCTACATATAGTGGTTTAGACATGCAAAAACAATTTCCTATTACCGCGGATCCTTTGAAAGGCCATATTACGGTTTTATTAATGGTAAGGCACGAACCATTTGATTTTCAGGGGGGGGGGGCTGGTATTTTTAAGAAAAAAATTTCTGGCCCTGATTTTTGCCTAAAAAAATTTTCTGACCAGCATCTGGGCTGAAAAAAATAATCTGGCCCTGATCCTATGCATCAGAAAAAAAGCCTGGCTCAACAAAATTTCCTAGCATAGTGTATATGCGAAAAAAATAATCTGGCTCGGGTAAAAATCCCAGCCCCCCCTGAAAAACAAATGGACCGCGCCTAACCTGATGGTGTTAAATTTCAAGTCAATGATTGTCCAAGTTATAATGTGGATTTACAGTTGTCGATCCTTAATCGAGAATGACAACATATATTCTTAATCATTGTTCACACTTTACCTTTTAAAATGGTTATAATTATTTTCTGAATAATAAAAAATCATACCCGTAAACAGAATAATCTAACTTGAGCTCCTAATTAACAAAGTGACTCTCGTGTTTTAATTTAGGTTATTTGTTTCAAACGCTGTTTAGCACCTGCCACATGAAGTGATCACAATTGAGGCTTGTTTAGGGGGGTCCCAATATCCCATATCCCAGTAATTCCAGACTAAAATATCTCTTTGAAAATTGAAGATATCCCATTAATTGATAAAATATCCAATTTTCCATAGTCAAAATAGCCCATATCCCAGTACGTTTCGTCCCAAATATCCCATATCCCATTAACAAAAGTAGCAAATATCCCGTATCCCAATATACCCTAAACAAGCCTCACAATTTGATATGACCACGATCCTTTCAACACTTACTATGTTAAAGGGTACATTAACAGTTCTGGAGTTTTTTGTCGTTTCCTTTTTATTTTGTACAAACTGAAGTTGCTGTTCTATAGATATTTTACTTTATTCATGTTATTCATATCCACACCCCTTCTGAAAATCTTTTGAAGAGGTTGGGAAGAGATCAATAAAACATATCACCCAGAAGAGTGAGATTCATGAATCATCCATCGTGACAAAGCCGTTATAATGGACAAACGTTTTTAATGTTTATAGGCTGCAGGTTTCATAAGGTTAGTAGATATACATTAATTAAATTGGATATAAAATTGGTTTTCATAAAGTTTAACCAATATAATCTATCCGTCGACGAGTTTCTGTTTGTCCGACCTACGTCGAAAACGTGTCCACCCGACTTGACCAAGGAAAAACATAATTTCGTGACATTCCTTATCCAGAATTTGGGATATCAGAGAACATTGTTAAACAGTGACCTTATGGAAAGAACATTCAATGATGTTTTCATCTGAAATAACTGGGCTAATTAGATCCAAACTTAATCACAATGTACCTGAAATGGTTCCCTTCAAAACAGATGTCTTTCAAGTCTGAACATTTATAGTACATTCAAAGATCTTTTGAAACATTTTGGTCAAATGGAAATAAACATTTGCACAATCGTTCTCTTTAAAATTGCGTCCTGTAGATCCATCCTTTATCTAAAATGGCAAGCAATGGGAGGGATGGAATAAAAGTTAGACCATATAAAATGAATGTTCTTTTCATAGGTTTAAATAACAAATACCGAAGTTGCTATTAATTTTAATTCTGCATATGCGTATTTCGACAACTTATGTCTCTTCAGTGCAGATAAATTGAAAACTTTTGAAATCCATATACCGACATATATGTAAAGGCTGATAGAGAACAAATCACCAATAAGATCTAAATCGAAAAGCCAAAACCAGCTAAGGACAGACCTATGCAAGTGGGAGATACTCCTTAGTTTTGAACAAAATTTGTAAAATTAAGATATTGCAATATTCTTGATAAAATCGGTTTTCGGGCCAGCACCGAAGTACTGGCTACTGGGTTGGTGAATACCCTGGAGGACTAACCGCCCAACAGCAGAGGCATCGGCCCAGTGGTAATAAATAACAAAATACCAAGTTGTTGTTAATTTGAATTCTGCATATGCGCATTTTGACAACTTAAGTCACTACAGTGCAGATAAAATAAAAAAATTGGAAATCCTTATACCGAAATATATGTAAAGGCTGATAGAGAACAAATTACACAAATAAGATCTTAATGGAAAAGCCAGAACCAGCTAAGGACAGCGCTATGCAAAAGGGAGAACAAAATTTTGTAAAATAAGTGAGAATCGAATCGTCAGTCTAAAAAGAACAATCCAAAGACAATGGCAACGTCGGAAAAACAAAGAAACAAAGACATAACATGAGCACGGCTCAGAAAAGAAAATGAAGACACACACATATACAAAAATGAACAACACGGACCCAATAAAAAAACCATGGGTGAGATCAGATGCACAGGTAGAGTAAGCACCACCTGCCTCTTATAAGACACCGCCCGTGTTGAACATTTCAACTCCGGTTGTAAATTCAAATCCGGTAGAGGTAGTGGCAAAGACAAAGATCTGTTGTCATCTTGGAAACAGATATCTCATAGCAGTCCACAAGATCGTGATGTCGACCGTAAAACTTTTGTAGTGATGACCTCAAGTTATGGGCAACATACCCTTGCCTATTTGTTAACAACCGAGCTCTATCAAGGTAGTCCCTGTATCGACCACAAGCCCTTGAGTAGCGAATGAGTTAGGAGATTTAAACTCCATATGCCGGTGCTTTAGGAATGTTGCTGCAAAGAAAAGGGAAGTTGACTATAATGAAAGTGAAGTCATCGCGTTTGTCATATAGCCTAGTTTATAGTGTACCTTTTTGATCAATTTCAAGATGAAGGTCAAGGAACGAGGCTGATGTGGAAGTATCTGTAGTATCCTTAATTTCGAGCTCTTTTGAATAGATTAGACGAAGAAAATCACCAAAGCGAGGGTTGTTTAGTAATAAAATATCATCTATACAACAGAAGCTGAAATTAAAGGACTGAGCCAGTTTTTTATCTTTATTTTGAAGAAGCCCTTTGATGAATTCAGCTTCATATAAGTGGAGAAATAAATCGGCTAAACGAGGTGCACAGTTTGTGCCCATTGGAATTCAGATAGTCTGTTGAAAAACAAGTCCTCCAAACTTGATAGATGTATTGTCGATCAGAAACTCTACAATTTTAATCACTTCTTCCTCTGTATATTTTTTCTGCGATTCTGAGTCGTATTTCACGAAGTATGCTTGTTCCCTGCCTATAACAATGCACTTATCTCTTCGTTCGCCGTTCTTGCGGTAGAAACATCTATGATTTAAATCTTTCAGTCGTGATTTCAGTTGTTCATGAGGAATTGTAGTATAAAGCGTGGAAAAGTCAAAGGTTTTAATGCTGTTACAGTGTGATAATGATCTCGATTTTAAGATGTCTAGCAGATCCTTAGTTTTTTAATATCCACATTTCATTTACACCACTTATTGAAAAGCTAGTATCGCAATATTTTAAGGTCCTCTTTTACGGCTCTCAAGATGGATATTAATAGCTTAAAAGTAGGTTTTGTAGAACATTTAGCAGATATTGAAAGTTTCCTGAAAAATCGGTTTTCGGGCTAGCACAGAAGTACTGGCTACTGGGTTGGTGAATACCCTCGGCGACTAACAGTTGACCAGCAGAGGCATAGTCCCAGTGGTTATAAATAACAAAATACCGAAGTTGCTGTTAATTTGAATTCTGCATATTCGCATTTCGACAACTTATGTCTCTTTATTGCAGATTAAATAAAAAATTTGGAAATCCTTATACCGAAATATATGTAAAAGCTGATAGAGAACAAATTACCAATTAGATCTAAATCGAAAAGCCAACACCAGCAAAAACAGAGCTATGCAAGAGGGAGATACTCCTTAGTTTTGAACAAAATTTTGTAAAATTTAGATATTGCAAGTTTCCTGATGAAACACTATCAACCAACAAGTTCATTTGATTTTATTTACCAGTATTGTCCTGTTGAGATACAGGCTCTTAAAAAAGAGTTTCTTTTTTAAGTACCAAAAATACACCATATAGTATTTATTATTAAATTTTCCTACTTAATAACAGACGTTTCGTTCCAAATCAGCCATTAAAAGTCTTTGAATCTTGCGAATGTTGACGCGATACATCGACAAATGTTGAACCTGACCCATCCGTTTCTATGTTCCATTATTTTCACGAATTTTAATTTGGTTCAAACGCAAATTTAAACACTTCTCTATAAAACTAGGACAATAGCCCCATAAAACATACCAACGTCCCATAAATACATCGGCAAACGTATACCGGCGCAACAACGAGGAAAGACGGAATTCCAAAATCAAAAATCCAAAAATCACGGCAATTCATACCCAGCACAAACAGCACGACAAAGACAAAACAAATAATCAAAAATGAACAAGAACGCCACAAAACTAAAGCACTTAAAGGGTGAACCCTACACAAACTGGAGTATCATCAGGTGCTCCGGAAGGGTAAGCATGATCTGATCCTCGCATGGCATATGCCACACAGCCAGCTTAATATAGTGTTGAAAGATTTATTGGTAAATGCCATTTCTAATCAGTAGACAAAACCAATCAATTGTACGTTGTATTTTTCTAACCCTAACAGTACAAATGTAAAAGTTTGAACAGTTTCTGTGAATCTAGGTGGCCAATTAAAATGACAAATCGGTACCATAAACGATGACTTCTCGCAATTAAGGCAGGACATAAACAAATCGGAAAGTTGAAATAGCTACATTTCTGCTTTAAAGTTAACTGTTTCCACGCATATTCATTTGTTAATGTAAAAGACAAAGGAATTTATTTTTGTCATAAATTATAACGAAGCAAGTGAAATAATTTTGTAGAATAAGGATTCTTAGTTCAAAGTGACAACACTTTGGATAGACAATAATGTAATAGTTGAATGATATATGATAAGTAGAAGTAATGCTTTCTCTAACACCACCACGAAAGGTGCCTTTGTCTACTGTGTAAGTTGAGATTTCAGTTTCGTTTCTCTAACAATTTTTGCACACTTAAATATTGCTAAATATCAGGATCATGAATATAAGTCAATTTTCATTTTGTCTTGCATTTCATTTGCAAATTAATGATGTCTTTTAAAAAAGGTTTGATTTATTTTATAAATTTGTTATTGTCTTGTCTGTTGAACTCGATGTATTGGACATGCAGTCTCTTTCATTATTCTCGTTAAGTATTTAATAGCTAACCCATCATATCGCATGTGAAAACATTAAATTCTAAAACAAAACGAACATATTTATTTCACTTAAAGGCATAAAACAGCTCCGTTTCCTTACATGCATCTTGCAGCCATTTGAACTAGATTACATCTTTTTCTAAAATGATTAAAAAATGTTAATAAACATCTGAATAATAGCAATATGTAAAATAAAAGAATGTTTACCAAATGAAAGACTATATTAATTGTTCAGTTTTATCATCAACATGCAAAGAACCTCCGACATGGACAATAACTGTACCAGCAATTAACGTGCCATTAAAAAGACTGTTAGTCACCTTATTTGGTATATGATATGCACGGTTGAAATTTTATTTTGTGGGAGACTAGTTAAAATATCTAACTTTAATCATGACAAACCAATACCCCCCCCCCCAAAAAAAAAAATTAAATTAATCAATGTGTCACGATCGTGTATATATGTATTATGATACATATTTCTGATATCTGTTTCATGAATTGTTATACATTTGTGTGTCCATATTGCGTTTTTATTTCAAAATAAATGTAGGTGTGATTGGTATTCCGACACGTTAAAAAAATAATCAGTTTTTCATAATAAATTTATAATTGAAAATGGACGACCTTTAAGTGATATTTCATAAAAGCATTAGAAAAAATCAAATAAAATAACTAAATACAATCAATCTCATTTTAATAGATAAAAGAAGAGAAACGGGAATGTGTCACAGAGACAACGACCCAAAGAGGAGTAATAGCAACTCAAAGCCACCTTAAGATCTTAAAGGAACGGTGAGGAAACCCCAAACACAACGGCAGGTCGGAGTCGGCCCCTAATTAAAGAGTAATCAATTTCAGCGGAATAAACACCATCGTAGACTCCTATAGACATAAAGTAAACTAAGTCAACAGACAAGACATTAGCGCATTTATGGTAAGCAAAGGTAAGGCTTTGTTCAGAAAAACACATTTTTTAAAATAATAGTGACTTTTTTCCCAAATAACATAAATTATTTCGAGACATTTGAAGTTCTAGTTCTTTTTGTATAACATCATCGCTGAATTTGATATAAACTTCTTTATACTTGCAGTTTATAATGTTTTTTCATTAAATTCTGTTTATCACAATGATATCAAAGTAAGAGCTATATTATATCAGCAGTGGGTATGACGATTCCTTCGTTAGAGAGTATACTTTTCCCTTTTTGGACGCATAACTTTGGCCTTAATTTGGGCGTTCTTTGGGACTTGTCCAATTGAGTCCATGGACTCAACAGCCCAAGCATTTTGTATTCTTCAAATTGAAAAAAAAACATTGACTGTGGAGTTTATCTCGAATTTAGTATTTACTCTGGAATCAGTGGCATATACACTTACGTTACTGCGACCCCTGAGGCAATGTTTCTTTTGGTCACTTTAGTGTGAAACTGACTTTTATTTCAGAAATCAATTTCCTTTCCATGACTGACCGTAAAAATGTATATAATTTAATAATAATTTCTATTTTATTTTACAGCATAGAAATAAGCAGTTTACAGTCCTTTCATTTTGAGAAATTGATTAACGCAGGTCTGTTTAGAGTCGATACATGTAAAAACTTAATGTTTTAGTTGTATGGAAAATCATGTTGTGTACTTTTACATGAGATAATATTTCATGTGTACCCTTTGTTTAATTACCATTATCTAAATTTATGTAAATTCTAAAACCCAAGGATAAACTCCCTCCATCGTAGTTTTGTCCTTAGCTATATTTGATATTAGTAGTATATGGGGACAGTTCAGGTCGCATTTGACGTGGTGGTGCGTGGTGGTGCCGGAAGTGACGTCACCGGAAGTGACGTAGAGCGGAAGTGACGTGACGGAAGTCACGTGACCGGATGTAGACGTGTTTTTACTGCGCATGCGCAACCGGAANGTAAAATATTTGTTATACAAATTAAGGCAGCATACTTTTATAATAAAACAGGTAAAGACAAAAATTTCATCCAACAACCGTCTTTGAGTCCGAAAATAGAGCACTCTTGACGCCATTGTAAACACTATACTTACACAACTGTCTGGAATAGTGAGGACTGAACGGTCTGTAAAGCCTGACTTAACACCAAAATATTCCAGCAACATTTTCTGGGAACCTGCAATAAATTTTAACTTGTTATATCTACTAAATACTTATAAATATTTTTTTTCAAAATTCAAAAGCTGTTCTAACAATCGCAAAAAATTTTGTTGTTTTAGCACAAATTCATGTTTTAGAAGGAAAACGGAAAATCTGCATTACTTACACAATTTAAAACTGTTCAATTGTGTTAATTACTTTGACCATGGTTTCGGAAACTGTTGGTAAAAACTGAACCAAAATGATAAGAACAGAAAGAAAGTCTGTTACAAAGATTTCTTTCATTTCGTTTAGATTCAACAAAAAAGCTTATGATAGAGCGGAACGTAAAAAAACCTTGTCTTGAAATTTATGAAGGAATTAAAACAAAACTTGAAAATGGTTTGGATACGACGGCCGTTACATTAATTTCTCAGCCCGCAGATCTAGATGCCAAAACATTTCCAACAGCGACGGACAAAGCATTTCATTGGGCCTTTTGAAAATAAGAAGAAACTTCGATCATCCCCTCAGTAAACATTGATCTAAAAGCAAGTTTTATTAGATTATTTGAGTGCATTCATTATCTCTGAAACTTTTGAAGAAAACTGGTACAAATTGATTATTTATATGGATTGGCATAAAAAAATGAATAGAATCCATGCATACTTTGAATTATATGAGGATTCCATGACCAGTGCTATTACCAATAGTAATGGGATAATGAATTAAGATGCCAATTGCTTTGAGAAACATAAAAGTGAGTGGGAACCGAATCAAAACGAATAATTCAAGGGCAATGCTACTATCGGAAAGAACAAAGATACAGAGACACAACATGAGTACGGCACATTAAAGAAAAATGAAGGTGAACAACACGAACCCAATAAAACCCTTGGGTGGGATCAGGTGCGCCGGTAGAGTATAAGCATCTCCTGCTTCTTATTTTTTTGCTTGAAGCAAAATGCATAACTTAAATTAATTAGAAGAAGATCAAATAGAAAGATTACAATAAACACATACAATGGCCAAAAATTACATCAAAGGCCACAACCCACACGGGGACTCCACAAGAAAAAAAATGAAAGGCATGGTATCGATACTAAAAAAAAACATTTTGTCATATTAAGCATACAAACTCTGACTTTGAACCTCTAGTGTTTATTGCTGTTATGTTTTGAATTTATTACATCAAAGTTTTGCCATTTGTCCTTGTGGAACGACCGTTCCATTTGATTTTCAGGGGGAGGGTTGGGCGATTTTGCTTTGAAAAATTATTTATTTTCATGAGAATTTCGATCAAATTATCTATTTTCACCAAATGTCACATCAAATTATTTATTCACATATGCAACAAAAATTATTCTTCAAATCAACATTATTTATTTTCTTGACAAGTAGGATTATTTCACTGGTACCAAAATTGAATTATTCATTTACAAAAATGCCAAAGCTCCCCTCCCTCTTAAAATCAAATGGTTTTCCCCTTACTTTGATGTTTTGAATGATTGTTTTCAAATCATAAAAGATGGTGCCTTGCAGGTCTTCTACAAGGGGCGATATATTATGCATACGTCGCAGGTGTAGTGTTTTCAAAAGAACTCGAATCCCGAGTAGCCCTTAATAGCATTTTGAGTTCTTTTAAGCCATTTCTTAGTGCTTTGCACGATGGAAGATGGAACGATAAAGCTACTCGAAGATTCCTCGGCAAGAAAAAAAATTATGGTCTAATTCTTTTAAACTACCAGTTACATACTTTACATTCTGTACATTTTACAATGAAGTGTCAAACTCGTATTTACTCCTTTTAATTACTATTAAAATTGACCATGCATTGTAATCTAATTTGTAAGGATTGATGCACATACTCTCCTAACAACTTTACAGAAAATTATAATATTTTGCAAAATTAGGGTATTTGACCTCACAAATGTCAGTTTTTCATACCCCTGTTTTAATATATCCTTGAACTCCAATCGATTAATTGTATATCTTAGATTTTTTCCTCAATGATTTAAACCTGACAAAGATGCTGAGTGAAGCTATCTGAAGTGAGCAAATTGCAAGATGAGTTTTTAATTAGTTTTGATATAATATAAATTAAAAGTATATCACCTTGACGTCTATCCAAGGTCACAGGTAAGCATTCTTCGTTTGTCACTGTTTTGTGAATAGCAACACCACCAGGAAGTACGTATTCATACATAGTAACGTTTAATAATGAATGTGCAGGTCCCATGTACGAATTACTAATGATTTTTGCGTCCTCTAAAATGTAATTTTATTATTATTATTATTATTTTTAAATAAAAGTGACAACAAAGCAAAGGGAGGGACAAGTAAGGAAAATCCGTATAACATACGACAGAATCGGGGAAACACCACCCAACACAGAACATTTTCGGCAAGCCTCCATATTTCCGACTTGGAACGGGCATTTTATAGCTAAAATGATGAAAAAAGTATGTGACACGAGATTTTCTATGGGAAAAAACGACTGATTAATTCTTACCAGGTTAAAATATACAAGATTCGTCAAGATAATAAATAATAAAATTCCGAGGTTACTGTTAACATTTACTGAAAGCACTAGAAACAAAGCTCCACTGGTTTATAATCAGCACAGTAATGAGAAGTCTACCTTCTTAATATTATAATAACCTTTATTGTTAAACAGGATGTATTTGATTGAAAAAAAAAAATCAAAGAGGAAAGCTTGTTTATAATACACACTGTCTTGTAACCTGTACGGTATTTTTTTTAGTCATAATAAGATGGCGAATAATCCGAGCCTAATAAGTTAGACACCTCATTTTTTCTCCTTTTCACTTACTTGACCTCGTTTTGCGTGAAGTTGTATTTCTGTACAAAAACAAAATACAATTGGGAGTGTCCACACCAAGCGTCATGGACTAACGTTCACATACAAACTTTTATTTTATGTCCAAACTGAGGGTCCGAAGTGCTTTGGAAAATCGAAGCGAAATTATGTGTTTAATTGAACATAACATCGAGTCAATCCACTTTTCCAAACAAAAGTGGATGTTTATAGCCTATTTTTTGTACCAAGCATTTTAATCAGCATACTCAGAAACTATAACTTTACCATGTAGATGCCTGTAAAACGAATCGTCAAAAACTCAAGCGTACGGCCGTGTCACCACATTTTCCGTCGATAACAGTTAAGTCATTGTACGGTCGAGTCCAAATTCACAAACTCCATAAAAAGCTTGCATGCAGTTGAGTATTTTGGTCAATATAACCTGTTTTTGTTGCATATCAGTAGACGTTATAAAAGACATTCGATGGATACATGTCATTATCACAACAATTAAAAGACCGACCTTTTTTTTGTAACTTTCTTTTATTTTTTGAAAACATCAGCATAAGTATGAACAAAGAAGATACATGTATGTATATATATTATATAACAAGTATAAAGTACAATTAAGTATTTTCTTCCCCAAGTGCAGCAGACACAACTCTCCATTTCTCAATCGTTTGCTCCCTTTTTGCATTTGAGACTTTTTTCAATATTAATTTCTTTTTTTATTATTTCAAACACTCCCTTTAATTTTGGTGTTTCATTCTTTTGTTTACAGGTGAATATGAAAAATTTAACAATTAATAGAATGTTTTCCACAGCCATGTCAAAATGTTCAGAGTCACAACCAAGAATTATCTCTCTTGGATTGTAAGGAAATCTGACACCTTTTGAATTGAAAAAATCACTTAATGAAAGCCAAATATTTTTAACAATGTTGCAGGACCAAAATAGGTGTAGAATAGTTTCCTTTGATTCTTCACAAAAATTACAAAGTTCAGTTTCTTTTAATTTACACTTATATAGAAAAGAGTTTTTTGCAGTGATTCTATGCAAAAGCTTCAACTGTAACTCTATAAGTTTGTTATTTTTTGTAACGATATGTGGAAGGTTAAAAATATATCCCCAGTCGTCAACAGACATACTGAGGTCAATTTCCCATTTAGTTTTTGCTTTCAAAGGTTCCTCTGCAAAAAAATTTACAAAGAGACTATTAAATAATTTACAACATTTAGGATTACATTTGATTTTACTTAACATTTCATTTTCTATCGTTGTCGGTTTGGTTTCATTTTTAATCCTTTCCTTCCATTCCTTAGGAATTGAATTAATGATCCCATAGAATTCAAGGAAAGAACTCTGTACTTTAAATTTTTGTTTAAACTGATCAAAACTCAAAAATTGACAATTATCATCTACCAAATCATTTTTAAAAAATACATCTTTCTCACACCATCTCTGAATGAAGCACATTTTTTTATTGATTTGAATCTTATTGTTAAACCAGAGTGGTTGACTCAAAACAGGTTGCTCTTGAGTGTGTAACTCATTAAGTTTTAACCAATTTAACAAAATATCTTTCCAAAAAGGATTCAAACTACAGGCAAGACCGACCTTTTAACTTGAAAGGAAAGCTTGTTTGTATGTTCTAAAAGTACATTTTGATACTGAATTTTCAGAAAAACACAAGGCGTCCAACAATTGACTAAAAGTTTCATTCATCGCGAATAAATTATTTGCTTACAAGAACAGAACACCAAACCCATATATGAAAATGTTCGTCCTAAGCTACACAAACATTTTACGTATGGTTGCCAGGTAAAATTCCAAAAAATAAGTGGTCTTTGAGACTTTTAGGAAATTTACCAAAATTGGAATCCAATATTTTTATAATCCAATTTATGAAAATGTTCGACCTAAACTACACAAACATTTTAAGTATGGTTGCTAGGTAGAATTCCAAAAAATAAGTGGTCTTTGAGACTTTCAGGAAATTTAACAAAATTGGAACCGCCTTTCAGAATCCTAAGTTTTCAGAATTTTGTTTTTTACCACACACTTGTCAGAATATAAGATAATATGCCAAAATTGAAAATAAATATGTGTCTTTGACATTTTCAGGAAATTTACCAATGTTGGAACCGGAACCAAAATTCAAAAAGCTTATTGCAAATCTATAGACTATATGCAACAATTCTGCAAAAAAGATTTGATCCCTAAATCCAAAAATGTAAGAGGAGTTTGCGTCACATGACATATATATATGTTTAATCCACATCTTTGGGTCTTTGTTAAAATTGACATCATGGGGCCTCTTGTTTGCACCAAGACCAAATTCAAAAATCCGAAAGCTTATTGCGCATCTACAGACTATATGCTACAATTCTATAACAAAATAAAATCCCTAAATCCATAAATGTAGGAGAAGTTTGTGTCACATGCCACATGTGTAAAATTGACATCATGGGCCTCTTGTTTGCACCAAGACCAATATCGAAAATCCGAAAGCTTATTGCGCATCTGCAGACTATATGCAACAATTCTACAACACAATTATATCCCTAAATCCAAAAATGTAGGAGGAGTTTGAGTCAAAAGAAAACTGTGACGGACGGACGGACAGACGGAGGGTATTACATTATCCCCGAACTTCCTTCGAAAGTGCGCGGATTATAGTTTCTGAGTAAGCTGAACAAAACGTTTTGTACAAAAATAGGCTATAAACATCCACTTTTGTTTGGAAAAGTGGATTGACTCGATGTAAAGTTCAATCAAAAATTTCGCTTCGATTTTTCAAAGCACTTTGGACTCTCAATTTGGACATAAAATACAAATTGATATGTGAACGTTTTTCCATGACGCTTAGTGTGGAGACTCCCCATTATATTTGGGTTCTGTAACACAACTTCATGCAAAAAGAGGTCAAGTGAGTGAAAAGGACAAAGTATGAGGTGTCTACCTGTGCGGGCTAGGATGATCCGCTTCCATATTATGACTAAAAAAAAAATGCCTTTCAGGTTACAAGAGAGTGATACACGGCTTTTTCTAGAAATGTAAAGAACAAAATACTGAAATTATAAAAAGTGTAAATGTTGGAATATAATGTAGAGAAACTACCATTTAATTTTTACCTGCGTGTGTTCGTTGAACACCCGGTTACATATGAAACTCGGAAGAGCTTACAGTATGAATGTATGTTAAAGCAACTACCTCGCCAGTTAAGAAATGTTATAAAACTATTATTCGAAAAGACAGGACAATGTCACATCCGAGTGTGTATACACACGAATGGGGAATACACTATGGTAACATTTACTTAAAGCACTAGTAACTAAGCTCCAATGGTCTATAATCAGCACAGTAATTAGAAGTCTATCTTCTTAATGTTATAATAATCTGTATTGTTAAACAGAATATATTTGATGCAAAAGAAAATGAAAAAGGAAATCTTGTTCATAATACAGTGATATGCATTGAAATGTTGAGAACAAAATACCGAAATTATAAAAGGTGTAAATGTTAGGATAAATCTTGTTTTCAACTACAAAGAATTAAATCTGTTTACCCTTGAAGGAAACTTTTCAAGCACAAGCTTTTTTCTCCAACCGGCTACCTTATTTAACCAAAATGAGTGAGAGCCGAACCGTCAGTCTAAAACGAACAATCCGAGGACATCAGTAAGACAAAGAATCAAAGACATAACATGAGAACGGCACAGAAAAGAAAAATGAAGACACACACATTCAAAAAATGAACAACAAGAACACAATAAAAAATCATGGGTGAGATCAGGTGCACCGGTAGAGTACTTCTAAAACACCCACCGTGTTGAAGAAGGAAAACTGAAACCGGTAGAGAAAAACAAACTTTAGTGGCAAAGAGAAAGATCTGTTGTCATCAGGGAAACATATATCCTCTAGCGGTCAAAGACATCGTGTAATCGACCGAAAAACTCCTATTAGTGATGACTTATGGGTAACATTCCCTTGCTTAAGTAGTCTATTTGTAAGCAACCAACACAGATCCTTGAGTAGCGAATGAGTTGAGAGATGTAAACTACATATGCGGGTGCTTTTGGAATGTTAATACAAAGAAAAAGGAAGTTAACTATTTGAAAAGTGAAGTAATCGCGTTTGTAAGACAGCCTAGCTTGTAGTGTACCTCTGTTGACAATTTCAAGATAAAGGTCAAGGAACGAGGGTGATGTGGAAGCATCTGTAGCATCCTTAATTTCGTGCTCTTTTGAATAGAAAAGATGAAGAAAATCACCAACGCGAAGGTTGTTTAAAACAACGACAGTAGAACAGCGAAGGAACAAAGGAGTGAAATTTACAAAAATCGAAGTCCAAAGACACGACCAAAACAACGGCAGTAGAATACCGAAGGAACAAAGCACAAGATTACACAAATCAAAGTCCAGAGACAAGGCAAAAGCTAGAACACCAAAAGACTGAAGACCAAAGACACCACATGCCTACAAAACACTCGAACGTTACATATACAAAGCGAGAACACAGAAAACAATGACGTTGGACAGATACAAAGCACAGAAACAGAAATTACAACATTAAAAAAAAGGCACTCACAGTGTGAATTCCAGTGAAACTGAGAGTGACATCAGGTGCTCCGGAAGGGTAAGCTTGTCCTGCTCTGTTAACACCACCCGTCACACTGTGAATGATTCAATCAAGGAAAATGTCAAAGTCGGTAGTCAAATCCGGGAAGACGTGAATCTAGCGGAAAATTTCCACTTTCATTTTGGATACTGACACGTCATATCTTTCAATGATGTTATGGTGACGGCCATAGAATTTCTTGAGGGATGAAATTAACATAGGTTGAACAAATCCCTGACTAAACAGCTTTTGGGACAGTGTTTTTGC
>MJUU01048807.1:67065-78740 GCA_002080025.1 Modiolus philippinarum
AACTTGCGAATCACGAGTATCATTTTTCATATCCTTTTCTCTGGAGATTGTTCTAAATTGGTGAAATAGATGAAATATTACCAAAGCATTTATTTGCATAAAATAACTAATGATTTAATATGCTACATTAGATTTCAATTATCTTATTGAAATGCTTTACTTTAAATTGTTATATTTGTTTTGTTCATATGTTTTATGGGTGTGTCGTATCTTTGGTCTTCCGTCTTCTAGTTTTCGTTGTTTTGCCTTGATTGAAGTAATCTCCTTATTTTTATACATCGTCTATGCTTTTATTACAGATATTCATATCATTTCAATTATCTGGTGTATATATATTACCAATGCATTATTTATTTATAATCTTCACTGTTTGATCTGCACTGATGAGACATAAGTTGTCGAAATGCGGATATACAGAAAATAAATTAACAGTAACCTCGGTATTTTGTTATTTAAACTTACTGGGAATACAGCCTTGTTCTTCAAATGTTATGCCCATTTTCTCACATTTACCTCCACCAAAATTGTTTATTACGAATTGCTGAGACTAGAAACATCATTATGTTTTATAGATAAGAAAATAATTAGAAATGATACAAATATGACTTGTATGATAACTTTGCATGTAAGAAACTTTCATTAGAAATAACATTCTACTATTCTTACATATTTTTATAAAGAATTTATAGCGTTGAAGTAATATACATATACATTATATATATATAGTGGGATGGTACAACATCTTGTATCAGGTAGAGTCGGTTGAATGAGCTGTATCACTACGAGTCGCGTTAGCGACGAGTAGTGATGCGATTCATTCCACCGACGAGACATGATACAAGAATGTTGTACCATCACATCTCTATTTATAATTTGTTTATCTAACATTCTACAAAAAATAGATATGAATTTTTTTTCATTTATTTAACGTTACATTATTTTCAGTTTTAACCAAGGAACTACTTGATGCTTGACGTGACGTTTTGCTTTTGTTGACGTGGATCCACGTGCGACGTCGCGCCATTCTTTTATCGCCACAGTGTGGTNTACAACGTTCTGTATCATACAAATAACTAAATACCGAGGTTACTGTGAATTTACTTTCTGCATATGCGCATTTCGACAACTTATGTCTCTTCAGTGCAGATAAAATCTAAACGTTTGGAAGACCATAAACTCAAAGATATTTAAAAACTGATACAAGTTGCGCTTAGTTGTGTTTCTGCAGTATTTTATATGAAAACTCTTACAATATTAGATAAATTGGCATATTACACGCTAATATTGCATTTTAAATGTTGACTATGCATTGGATGGTACTTAGAAGCCACATGATGATTAGTGGGAAGGGGCTTCTCTTGATTGACAAGTAATGTCAATCTCGGTCCAAGCTTTACTTTAAGTTGTCCTCAATAACTTTCTATGAATGAAAGGATATGGAATAAATTCACATGAGACAAAAGTCTCTACAAATACATGGTAAAAACAAGCAAATTAAACGCTTTTGCTGTTGTTCCTCATCTTGAAGTCACCATGAGGCCTTTAACAATGAGCTCTACTCACACCTCATAGTAGGCTAAAGACGGCCCCTCTCTGGATTGAGAGGAATTTTTTGCTTAATGTCCAACGACGCCACATCCATGCCTTTTCTGGTCATGGATGCGGGATTGTCAACAAACATTAATTAAACTTGCAAAGTGCTCTTGCAATCACTGTCATCCGTTGTCAGACAAAAGCACTAGGGCCAAACACGAATTATACATTACACACAAACTCCAAAACCCGGTCAAAAATGTTTCGTTTTCAAAAAATCCTGCATCATAAATGCTTAAGCGCCAAAATGTATATCAGTTTTATCTGAGGGCCTTAATGGAACACTCCACACTTAATATTTTTTGTGTTACTTCCGTTTTTGTAGAATTTCGGGACTTTTTACACATTGTACGTTATGCTTTGCAGTTATTTTTGCAGTAAAATTGTACATAATTGATGAATTCGAAAATAATCTTTAAAAATTAAAAACAAATATATGTTGTGGATATACTAAGTTGGCCTTATTTCACCATACTGTTGTAATATACATATCAAGATGTATTCATAGTTAATTTTCCTGCACATGTATTGAAATTGATCTTGTAGCTTTTGAAACAAGTTTACTGTTTAGTCGTAGTATACAAGAAGACATATTTTCTTAGTACATAAGAAGACATTTTTTCTAGGTATATAAGAAACTATTTTGTAGGTTCATGCTTTATCTTTTGTCCTTTGGATGTCAACACTTGACAATACTGGTCTTTTATTTTGTTATTATTAAACTGAAGTGACAATTAACGATACTAGAACATTAGAAAATCATACATTTTTGAAATCTTGCCAGACTTTTTGTTTCATTCCAGAGGAGAATGATTGGTTTGTATACAGCATCCTTTTGTTTCCGTCATACACCATGTCTGATGTTATCTGTGAAGAAAAGGATATAGTAACAAATAAAAAATGACGGTTAAAAAAGATACTTAAAAAGTTATTTTCAAAAATAAATGTAGCCCTTCACTCGGTATATTTTGCAATTCATAAGTATAAGAAAATTTGTTTTCAAGTTTACACTTAAAAAAATCCAATATTATTTTCGTACAAGGTCCATGTTCTTGTCTTTAATATGATGGAAAACACTAACATGTTTCAGCTTTTATCGTCCAGTTTTCCCTATGTTAGACCATTGGAATATTTTGACCATTTTGCAAGGACTCATATTTATAAAAAAGAAAATAAAATAAAAAAGATATAATAATCTGATATTTGACTTCATGACTATAAAGAAAACATTGGATTTAAATGTACATGGACATACACAATGTACATTAAGAAAATAAAACATATCAAATGTAATAAAAATTAAATCAATAGACATAAGTATAGATGCAATAGTGGACGATGAATTTCGAAATGTTCCATTACAAACAAAATACTTATCTCTCTTTGCACGCTAGACTCAAATTTGCTACAGAATGTAAATTGTATCATATAATTCTAATCCACATCGCTTGTTGTATTTAATGTATCCACATATTTTGAGTTATACATAAAATCGTTCCTAATTTTGATATCATAAAGCAACTTGTGAACTTTTTGTGAACGTATTAATCTAGAATATAAACAAAGCTTTCTGTAATTTTGGAATCTTAAGAGTTCAGAAATGGATAAAGCCTTGCAAGCTTAACATAGAACAATTGTTTAGTTTAGAAATGTGTATGATCGTTTTTCAATTAAATGCAAATAACATTTACCAATGATAAAACTATGTTATTTCATACGTTCATAAAACAATAATTGTTGTTACACGAAATTCTGGTTGCGATACAAAAGAACGATCCTTTACCTCAAGAAATACCGGATTTCCTCTTTCGTAATTAAAATAGGAAATTATGGCCCTTGATTCCCATTCCGGTGGTGGACAGCATGATAGAGAAAGGGCAATAAATCCAGCAAGTACAATAAGACGATGCATCATGAGAACAATATCGGGTGTTAAATAATTGACTGTCTAATCTTTGTTAACTTCGTCTTATTTAAATGCTTCACTATAATCTTATCTTTTCGTTAAGGTCTGGAATTTTTACATTGATAACAACACAATACAGCCTAATTCGTCAACTATGGCTTTAAAATGTGTCCTGAAATAAGCATTCTAAACAACCACTTTACATATGACTATTATTTTCAATGTAGTGACATGAAAGAAGAAAACAGAGGCAGAAATAAGCCAAAGGTAGAAACATAACAATTGGTGGAGGTTAAAATAATTAGACTGTTCCAAAGCAAACGTTTTAAGGGACTGGTCAAAATTTCTCAAGGCATGGGACCGGTGCAAACAGCAGTGGGACAGGCATTTTTTTCGAAGTGTCAGAGCATGGTTCCAGGATTTTTTTCAGCCAAAATGTGCATGGGACCTAAACATTTTCCAATAAGATGATAATAATATGAATATTAATTATTTAACATTTTTGCATTCAGTGATAATGTATTTAGACACTATCGGTATTGGATAACCAACTATCAAAATGGCCTATTTGCCTATGTTGGAAATTTTGTAAAACAAAATCTTAAATGTTTTACTCACTTTAAAGATGTTATTACTTTTAACACCATAATAGTTAATTTTAATTTTGAGCATTTTCCTAGTAAATTGATTTCTAAAGACATTATCGGTATTGGATAACCAACTGTGAAAATTCTTTATACATTTAATTTACTTTTCCCACCATTAAAGGCCAAATTTTATTAATAATTGCCTATATTATTTCAGATTTGAGTATTTTCCTGTTGGTTTCTGGAGACACTATCGGTATGAGATAATCAGTTATAAAAATTGGTTATTCTACAAAACTATATTTTTTTTAACAAAATCTTTATTGTTTTACCGCTGTATACATTTTATATACTTTTCCTACCTTAAATAGCCAATTTTTATAAAAAATTGACCATATAATTTCAACTTTGAAGATTTTTCTAGTAAATGGGTTTGAAAAGACATTATCGGTATGGGGTAACCAACTATATAAATTAGTTATTCTTCAAAATTATTGTTTTTCTCACTCTAGATATTTTATTTACTTTTTCCAATATAAAAGACCAAAACAGAAAAATAGTTGCCAATATAATTTCCTATTTTTTCTTCTGTACTTCAAGTATATTGATTTTAATACTCTCAGTTTAGAGTGATCAATTATAGAAATTGACAATTTTCCTTCATTGTTACTCTTTTGAATAAAATATTTATCATTTTTCAAACATTATATGTTAATTTTGCTTTTCACACCATGAAAGGTAAAATTAAAGTAATACTTTCTCATATAATTACAATTCTGTTCTAATTATTTTAACATACCAGTAACAATTTAAACAATTCAAAAGTTATGAGCCAGGTTAAAGTTGCGGACAGACATAGAAACATACAGACAGACACAAAGACAGGGTAAAAACTATGCTCCCCACTGCGACCCTCTTGGATAAGGTACGAACCTGCTTGATACTTTTTTTAGAAGTGACCAGTTAAGGGCTATTATCACTAAGTTTGGTTATAATTAGATTAGTAATTTCTGAGTCTTTCCCATAGGGTCTAATGTTAAAATCATGCTCCCTGTGGGCTGCTATATTGAAACGAGATACCCTTTTTAAGGGACCATCTAAAGCCCATTGTGACTAGGAAGAATTTCAATAAAAACAAGAGGCTCTCAAGAGCCTATATCGCTCGACTGGACCATTCCTGACAGAGATATGAAGACTTGCCAATATGGGACTTTTGATCCGTTTTCACTCCGGACAATTTTTTTTGTATTTTACGAAAAAAACAATACATCAATACCTTTAGAGGTGACACTATTTAATAGCACTGTTTAGCTAAGAGTGGTTCATATTTAATCTATTTGTAGCGTTTCAGGTTACTTGTTTTCGTCTATTCAAATTTAGTTCAATAATTGTCATGTAGAACAAAGAAGTATGGCCATTAAGGCGTGAATTTTGTTTCATATGTTTGGTCATTTTCAAAATATGCTCAAATGTTGTCGAAAGTCGTTTAGGATGGTCTCTGGTAAGTGCACTTATTAGATATAAATTCAATATATGCCACACTTGCATGTATTCTGACTTATTGGTATTCGAACATGGCTGTAAATAGACCTTTGTGTCTATTTTAGCTATTTTACGGTATTTGGAGTGATGGTACTACTCAAAGGACACTGAGAACCAAAACCAATTTTTGGTTGTGTATGTATAAACATTTGCCCTTTCAAATAACAGTAAGTTTATTTTGGTTCTGCAGTCCTATACAACGAATTTTAATAAAAACCTACAAAAATTGTCAAAATCTGCCAAAATTGCATTCAAGTGGCAAGTTCTATGGCTGAATCTTTAAGTCAAATGTACGAAAATGCATTTAAATTGGTGTTGTTCTAATAGTGTTTATATCATTTGACCCGTTAAAGCAGTTTTCGAAAAGATATAATGCCTTCGCAAAATAAGTCTCCTTAATGAAATAAATTCAAGGGAAAATGGCCATACCTCTTTAAAGTACACTTCAATTTCATAAATAGTATGCTGTTTGGGTGGCATATATTTATTTCAATAGTTCAGGAATCCAGTTACCATTCTTACTGGTATTTGAGGAGATCTGTTCCGCCTTCATTTGCACGATAGTTCCTATCTAGAAAGTCCGTATAGGGTCTATAGTTTAAACCATGTTCCCTGCTGAGGTCACCTTGAATTGGATGCAGACATGGCGGTTGCAAATGAATGCTCCATCCAAGGACTTTTGATATCATCTTACGGACCATCTAAGGACCACTGTGACTAAATTTGTTTCTATTTGACTGATAGTTTCAGAGAAAAAGGTCTTTCAATGTCTTTTCACTAGGTTCCATTGTTAAAACTATGCTACCCGCTGCGACCCTCTTGGATAAGGTGCGAACCTGCTAGATACTTTTTCTAGAAGTGACCAGTTAAGGGCTATTGTGACTAAGTTTGGTTATAATTAGATTAGTAATTTTTGAGAAGATATCGAATGTCTTTCTCATAGGGTCTAATGTTAGGAATTATGCTCCCTGTGGGCTGCCATATTAAAACGAGACAGACCTGCCGGATACCTTTTTGAAGGGACCATCTAAGGCCCATTGTGACTAAGTTTGGTTATCATTACACATCATTGGTCCGACAGTTATTGGTCCGACAGCCCATTGGTCCGACAGTTTTTATTCCGACAGCCCATTAGTCCGACTGCTCATTAGTCCGAAAACCAATCATTCCGACAACCCATTGGTCCGACAATTATTATTCCGACAGCTCATTATTCCGACATACTTTAATATTGTGCAAAAAAATATGTATTCGGGCTTAATCGTCAAAATGAAAAATAAAATCTGCATAACTTAATAAAATAATATGGAGTAAATGCACATGGCACAAAGTCTCTACAAATACATGCTAACCCTAACCCTAACCCATGGTAAAAACCAAGCTTTTATTGTTGAAGTCATCACGAAGCCTTGCTCATACTTCAAGTTAAAGACGATTCAAGACGATCCCTAGCACCAGTTTGACGGGAATGTATGTTCTGTATTAGTTCCCTACCGTCTGTTCGCCTGTATGTCTGTTAGTTCCGTATCGGGAAAGGCTTTGCTTATCAATGAAAATGCATTGTACGTTGACATATTTAATGGTTATGCGACGTATACACGATTTGATTCTAGTTTGAAAGTTTATGGGTTCTGCGTTGTTTTAAGTATAAATACGTCATACGTCATTTGATAATTAGTTTTTCCAGGTTCTTTTTTAATTTGTTGTCCTTTTCTCTCACTTTCTTTGGTTTTAGAAGCCTTTCAGAGTTCATCTAAAATTATCCAATAATGTGTGCCCTGCTGAGATCATGTATAAGTTGGAAAGCCACAAATATCCTTAGCCCAAAAAGTTCAGTGATTTTTCCTTTGTCTGTTGTTTTTTTTATTTGTTGAAAAGGGGGGCAAAATTGTCGATGATACAACCCATGATGGATATGACCTTGTATTATCACTATGGGTCGGTTTTGAATTTATGGGATAAAGTGTTGCATTCCGTTTAAACCTAAATTGAATCCCTCAATATATGAATTGGGATTTTTGCACTACAAACTTCCAGTCTACAATTGCTGAAACTGGCAAAGTTGTGAACTTTTGAATGGAGAAAGTTACTGATTGACATTTTAAATACTAATAATGAATTATAAACTCAATAGAATACCATATAAAAGTTGGTGAAGAACTAAAAACCAGTTGAATTTAAACAAAGCGCTTAAACCAGCAGAAAAAAGACAGAGCTATACACGGGGAGGTGTTCTTTTCTTTTGAAAACAAATTTATTGTAAGTTCTAAAATATAAATGGTTTTTCGAGTCAGCACCAAACTAATGACTACTGGGCTTGTGAATACCCTCGGGTACTAACAGTTTACCAGGAGAGGCATCGAGTGGTAATAAAAAAGCAGTTTCTAAGGGTGCAAAGAACCTTGCGCCTATGTAGGTTTTGGGACCCTGTGTTCAACTGAGATATATCTACAGACCATAATATTACGGTCCTCACAACGTATGCAATAACTTGAGAACGAGTCAAGAAATATCAACGTCGGGTCATATTTTATGACGTCAGAAATATGTTATACTACGATACTACCTGATGACTTGTTATCGGTTCTAGCCAGAGAATATGTGGCTTTTAAAAACCCTTGTTTTCAAGTACCAACTTACCTAGAAAATGAATTTAAAAACTGACAAAATTAAAAGCCATATTTTAATACCGGTGCATGCATCTTTCATGTGAAAGGTATTTCCTATAAAAATCCAAAAATCGCTACATTTGTCATACCGAGCTCTGACAAGGACCAGATCTTGCAAACCAAGGGATATTTCTGAAAGGATAGTGTTTTTTTTCTTCAAAAATGTGTTTTTATTGGCAAAAATGATTGTTTGCGTGACTTTTTTTATTCCAGATAATTAACTGGCGGAGTCTCTTTGTATTGAAAGGTCAACTTAACGTTAACATTTGGAAGTTCGGAATTCCCGTACTGGAACTTGGCCAATATAGAAAAAAATCGTTATTGGCTAAAAAATATACGTATTGGCCGAGTTTATAAATTCATATCGCAAGGACAGTTTAAGTCGTTTTTAAGACACTAATATAAAATTACTTAGATGATATAAGTCACACAGCTTGCAAATGGAAAAATCGCTTAAATCTGTTAACAAAATATTTTGAAATGTATCTGGAAGGAAATTTATTTCTCGCGCACTCTACCGCTGACTTTTGCTAGTGTTGGTACAATGTCCAGCTATCCCGAGTTCCTGTCTCTGTTTACCTCTTGTCTTTTGTCTTTCGTTTGTTTTTCTTGTCTTTTGTTTGTTATTCTTGTTCTTGTGCAGTTCTCTTTTGGATTGTGGCCTCCAGTTGTTGTTTTATTTCATTTCTTTTGAAATACCCGTACAAAGTCATGACCATTGCGGTCGACAATATTTCCTGTGGTTTTCCATGCTTTGTCTTTTTGCCTCTTGGACTTTGGCTCTTGACACTTCTGTTTGGTAATTTTGTTATTACCCGCATTTCTTATTTACATAATCCACATACACATTCATTTGTTCTTATTTTTCATGTTTTAACGCCTTCCGTTTATTCATACTGTATACTATTGTTTAATATATAACGTACTTTTCTCATCCTTTTGTACATTTGAGCAAATAAAACAGTGATAAACTAAACAAACTTTAACATGAGGTCTTTAAGTTTCTAAGTTAAAACATTGATTTAATACTTTGATTAATTTGCAAAGATAGACTCATTTTTGTAAGTAAAAATACTAGTTTAACAAGTCACTTCGTAATACACATTCAGACGTCAGCCCTGACAGTTGACATGTATTTCTATCCAGGATTTAAAAATGTCATTGAAACCCTAGATGTGTCGACTTATGGGGTGGGGGAATAAAAACTGTCGGACCAATGGGATGTCTAACTAATAACTGTCGGACTTGTGAGCTGTCGAACCAATGGATTGTCGGATTAAAACGCGTCGGATCAATGGGCTGTCGGAGTTAAAACTGTCGGACCTATGGCCTGTCGGAATAAAAACTGTCGGACCAATGGGTTGTCGGAATAATGGTTGTCGGAACAATGGGATGACACCCAATAATTTGACTAGTAGTTTCAGAGAAGAAGATCTTTGAATGTATTTTCCTTAAGGTTCAATGTTAAAACTATGTTCCCCGCTGGTGGCCACATTTGATGAAGTACGGACCTTCCGGTTAATTTTTTGGAAGGGACCTCGTAATGAGTGTTTTGATAAATTTTCTTATAATTCACTGCAAAACGCTAAAAGTCTGAAACGGACACTTTTTGCACTGAAAAGTATTGAAAAGTACTTGACCAGTCTCATCTTGTCTGAAAATTACTAAAGTATCCTTGACTTAAGTCTGATTCAGTCTGAAATTTATTGAACCAGTCTCTACCTGTCTCGACCAGTCTGATAATACTGAAAAATTTTCGACCTGTCTCGACCGGTCTGAACCTGTACTAGAAAGACTCGAACAGACTGATATAGTTCTGAAAGAGTCTCGAACTGTCTCGACCAGTCTGATTTAATACTGAAAGAATCTCGATATGTTTGAACCTGTCTCGACCAGGCTGAATTAGTACTGAAAGAGTTTTGAACTGTGTTAAAAGAAAAGAAAAAATGTAAAAGGTGTTTACCATTCTAAATCAAGTGACAATTACAAAAATAAGAACTTTAAAATGTTTTTGTTTTTCTAACTTCATTTTGCTGAATAAACTGAACCATCAGACATACTTATAATATACATATATAAAAATAAATAATTCTTTTCTCAAAAATTAATATCAAATATATTCTATTGTTTAAGTCAAGCCCAAAATTTCTGCACATTTTTATTATCTTAAATAAATAAGAGAAAATATGACCAATATGAAATACACAGATTTGACTATTTGTGAAGATAATATTTCAAACATATATTTCTTATATATTCTATAAATTGTTTATTATTGCAAATTGCACGGTGACCCCTAGATGCTTTGTTTTGGGTCGTTTTAACCTGGATATGGGATGTTGTCTCCTTGACATTTACCCCATTTCTTTTCTTTTTCATATGATGATTTCCATCATCAATTACACCATCAATTAACAAACATGGCACAGGTGAGTGACAAGGCCTCAGGTATATTTATATATTAACATCTGTGTATATTAAATGTACCTTTTATATTACATCCTCTGAATACTAGTATTACAACTTAAGTACCTCAAATAGCAATTTTTGGCAATCACATGTTTCATAACTTGATAAATGGTACACGCATTGAATTTGAAGGGGAACCGATGTTTTATAATTTTAATGACATTAATAAAAAAATTCCTTTTCTAAAATAAAAACCCCTTGCAAATTAAATAAATAAATAATCAAAGTAGTAAAACAAAAATATGAACAATGTAAAATGTTCAGACTGGTCGAGACAGCCCGAGACTCTTTCAGTGCAGGTCCAGACTAGTCGAGGCAGGTCGATAATTTTTCAGAACAATTCCAGACTACTCCAGACAGGTCGAGACTGGTTCAGTAAATTTCAGACCGAATCAGACTTTTGTCGAGACTAAAAGACTAATTTTCAGACAATTTGAGACTGGTCGAGCACTTTTCAATACTTTTCAGCACAAAAAGTGCCCGTTTCAGACGTTTAGTGTTTTGTAGTGATTGGACTGGTATTTTCTGAGAAGAATATTCTTGAATGCATTTTCCATGGAGTACAATGTTGAAGCTATATTCCCAACTGGCGGCTGTCTTTGACCAAGAGGGACCTGGCGTATACATTTTTTGGAAGTGACCATCTAAGGACGATAGTGACTAAGTTTGGCTAAATTGTGCCGGTAGTTTCGGAGAAAAGATCTTTGAAAGTCTTTTCATAGGGCCAAATATTAAAGCTATGTTCCCCGCTGGCGGACATCTTGGACGAGGTACGAACCTGCTACCTTTTTTAGAAGGGACCATCTAGGAACCATTGTGACTAATGCTGGTTATAATTGGACTGATAGTTTCTGAGAAGATGATATTTGCATGTCTTTTCAAAAGGGTCCAATGTTAAAATTATCTTCC
>MJUU01048808.1:0-19208 GCA_002080025.1 Modiolus philippinarum
AAAATTGCAGTTTCCAAAATATATGGAAGCTTCGCTTCCTATTATCATTGTCCTTGGATTATTCGTTTTTAGACTAACTTTAACTCTTTGTCCTAAAAATTGACGCCAGTTTTGACGCCGGGAGGGTAACGAAACCCAAATTAGCAACCAAGTTAAAGGTCGAAAAATATGCATTTAAAAGGTCGGTTAACCAATTCCATGTTTAATGTGATAATTTTGAATAAAATAATAAAATATCATTTTTAATACTTAATAAAATTACGTGAGCAGTCAAAGCTTATTATCAATGCAGTAGTTCTATTTATATATATTCTCGTTTTACCTTTGTTGCCATGATTATACTACTTTTGTAAGCATTCTTGATTACAATGATACATTCCATTACGTCACAATATTTTTGTGTGTCCTGTCTTACTTCTCAGAAATTGACAGGTGAGGTAGAGACTGCTTGTATTTTTGAGGAAATAGCTAGCTTCATGTTTATTCACATTTATTGTTTTGTGGTGAGCTAAAGTATAGCAATTTATTTTGATCCTACTATTTATTCTTGGTTGTCATCTTTTTTGTAAGAGGAATAAATTAACAATAACAACAACAACAACCAAGAATACATGGTAATATAATGATCACATACAGAGGACGTAAATAACGAAGATGAAACAAACAGAACACAATACAATCACAACAAAAATAATACCATACTCATCTATGCACCTTCCAAAATATGATACAACCAGTTATGTATAAGTTAATAATATCAAAATGCCGAAGTTACTGATGATTTATTTTCTGCATATGTGCATTTCGACAACTTACGTCTCATCAGTGCAAATCAAAGCAAATCATTTGGAAGTCAATCTACCGAAAACACACAATAAAGCTGATAGTGAACAAATAACCAAACGGATATGAACAGAAAGGCCAAAATTAAGGACAGAGCTATATGCATGAGGGAAATACTCCTTAGTTTTCAACAAAATTTGCAAACTTTAGATGTTGCAAGCTGTTTTCGGCTCAGCTCCGAAATACTGACTACTGGGTTGGTGAATACCCTCGGGGACTAACAGCCCACCAGCAGAGGCATCGGCCCAAGGTAATAAATAACAAAATACCGAAGTTATTGTTAATTTATTTTCTGCATATGCGCATTTTGACAAATTATGTCTCATCAGTGCAGATAAAATCAAAATATTTGGAAGTCCATTAACCGAAAAACACGTTAAAGCTTATAGCGAACAAATAACCAAAAGCACAGTAGGTAACGTCGTCCTGCGAGGACATGATTTTCTACGATTTTCCCAAAATGATTTTATACGATTGTCATGGATTCGACCCGATTTACAAGCGGAAATACTCCTTTGTGTTGTTATTCTCTATCATATTTTACAATTTTTACTAAAATGTTACTTTTCTGTCTTTATAGTCCGGAATTGTGTTATTAATATAACGTAGAAACCAGAGAATTCGGAGTTTCGTGTTGTCCTGGAATTTTACACGAGTGTCCACTACTGATGTCCCAGATTTTATACGATTTTTTGTGAATTTATACGATAGATATTTCAATTAAAATGATAGCGCAGCTTTAATTACAGAATAATCATGAATTTTGTAAGCAAAAAAATGATAGGTGAAATTGAAATTTAAGGTTTATTTAAAAAAACGAGGTAAAATAAGCTGAGTAGACAAATGATTTGGATTTATATTTTTTTGCCCTTGTATCGCATAATTATCTTCCTGTCTGCATTTGTGGTGCTCATCCAGATTTTCCATTCTTGGAAATGAAATAGGAAAATCCCACATAAGGAAATATCTGATTTATGAATGCCGTCCAATAAGTAACAGATGTGTTAAAATATATAGTCAATATAATGCATATAATATAGTATCATTGCGTAATTTATTTCATATTGGCATAGTAATACATATGGTAAGTCATGTTGGCCAGAGACGCAAGCTATAATCAATCCATCAAAGCTACATCAAGTACATCGCTTAAATTGAGTGTCAGACAGTTCAGTTTTCGTAACATGAGAAATGAGAACATGCATCTCCTACTTCAGACCACATAACTAACCAATCCTTACTATAATTCATCAGCGATATGGCGTGTCCTATTTCTACATCCTGCTTTCCTGTTTACAATAAATACCACATTTCAGACACCCAATCCAACTTGTTGTCTGCTATCGTCAGTATGAATACAAATCTTAAGTTTGTTTTATATCTATTCACAAATTAAAGGATGAATCAAATGTTACATGTTGGTTCATAATGAATATTTTGACACTGTTTATGAAAAAGTTGTTGTGTCGAGTTTATTGCTCTTAAAGAAAAAGGACATCCGTTATGGCCAGATTCTACTACGCAATTATGATAATCATCTCAATCATTTCAATCAAATGACGGAAAATTGATGTAACAGACAGTCCCTACCAACGACAAAAGGTTTACAAAGGACAGATCTCAACTATTCGAGTCGTGGGCATACCTTTGTTGTTGGACTGTGTTGTTCCTAGGGTCGACCAATCAAATGCAGTGATGTTGTGACTAACTGGCAGTTCCTTTGTGAAAAGATGACAATATGCTACATTATAATATTTGGGTATTTTTGTTTTATGTATATATGCACACAAAATTTTGTCTGTTTCCGCCCACATTTGATAAAATTGTGTTTTCTTTAACACAGAAGCTGACAAAAGATATACAAGTCAAAAACTGACGGTGGGGGCAGATTAATCGAATCGGTTTTATTAAAAAAAAAGCGAACTGCTTGTCAAAATAAACAAGACAAACTGTCAATAGCTCATATTCAATGCCATTTCGATTATTCTTGCTCTGCTTGATGTGGCAGTGTTTCACTAAAATGAAAAAATCGCTTTAAAGCCTTAACTTAAAACAAAATAGTGCAAAATATGAACAATAACATGGGTCCCAGATCCAGTGTGGGCAAGTCGGAGGTGCATGATAGAATTAAGCAACTGCGATTTGGACACGCATCCAAAATTTTAAGAACAATTGCCTGGACTACTTTAAACAAACTTTTTAGTTAGCGAACGGCTCATATTGAAACCAGATCAAGTCGCTTCTGAGGTCAAATCAAAACTGTTAAAATTATTATTCTTCTAAAATCGACTTTGAAAAAAAAATCTTAAAATGATATATTAAAGTAGATAGAATTTTTTTTGAGGTATCAGTATCTGAATATTTTGATACATATTAAACAAATTTTGAGTTACTATCATACAAAGACTTCATGGTAAATTAGCGTGCAAGCTTTCACGGGATATCCTTGGAATGGTACCAGTTTACTAAATCTTCAGCAATTTCGGTCTATTGTTATATACTCTATATTTGGTCATTTTATAATTGTGTGTTTTTTCATATTAACTTCAATTGCACTGGAAATAATTATACTATAACAATACTCATTTTCTGCTTTAGCAGGCATGACACCTACGGTACAATATTTAAAAAATGTGGTTGTTGAAGATTATTAAACTAGAATCTCTGTGTTCTTAGCATGTATCGCTCATCTGGCGAAAACAACAAAGTTTTTTTTTATACTGGCCGATAGATGATAGAAAGTGTATTCTGCTGGTGGCAAAAAAAAAAAAACAAATCAAGAACGCCTCAAAATTACAGTACTAACAGAGTGAAAGCCTACAAACACTGCAGGTATCATCATTTGGTAATGTAGCGTAATCCTGATCTGCTCAACCAGTCACATAGACACGTAAAAATATTGTGTTGAAAGCGGTTATTGTCATTTTCTAACCCTTCGACAAATTCAATCAAAATTCGTGAGCAGTGTGGAGTCCGCAAAAAGATTCCCCGCGCTTGAGGAGCGTGCTCTTTTTATTTTGTCAGTTATGGTGTACTTGCTCATTTAAAAAATTCTCATTTAAATTCACAATTTGTCTTTTTTGTTTTGTAAAAATTAAGCTATCTTTTGCCATCTGTATATACATATTGTCCACATCTCCCGATTTTACTTGCCAAGTTTTCTTACAATTAACTCGATGAGTGCTCTTTAATCATTTATATGTTGTATTGTCTATTGGTCCCTTTTCGAGCACTGGATGAGTATTTGAAGAGTACATATTATTCACATGTTGCCAAACATACAGAATGAAGCGAACAATATTCGACAAGGACTTTCCATTCATGGAGAAAAGATAACAGGAAACACTTACAATGGCCGGACACTACAATCGGAACTCGGGATAGCCGGTACGGTTAAACCGGTTTTTGGGTACCCAAACCTCCCTTTCCTCTATCCCGTTTCCCTTTAGTATAATAAACATACAAATAAAACCCAATACAGTTAGACCATTAACTCCAAGACCACAATCTTGAAAAAGAAAGAATAAGACAAAACGTAATTTAAAAAGATTAGCCAGGGAGTGCTCGCCGCTAAATTGTCGGCTAGCTCAAGGAGCCTAGTCTGCTGCCAAAAATCATTCATGTAAAATTTTGGTTGAATTTGTATCAATGTTTAAAGAGTAGATGTTGAAATATGAAAAAGGAAGGCAATGGGGTAAATGTCAAGGAGACAACATCCCATATCCAGGTTAAAACGACCAAAGAAAAAAAAAAAGGATCGAGGGGTCAACGTACGGTCTTCAACACAGTGAGGAACCTCACACCATATAGCAAGCCCTAAATTGCCCTAAAAAGGTAAAAAAGTGAATAAATCAATGGAAACAAACCACATCCAATAACCCAACTATCAAGAAACTGAAATTTTATAAGAAGACAAGGACAAGCAAATGACCAACATGTTGCTGACTTGGGACAGGCGCAAAAAATTGCGGTGGGGTTAAACTCGTTTTCTTGGATCCAAACCCTCCCCCTATGTGTGGTGAATGAATAAAAAATAAATACACAAAAAGACTCACATGCAGTAAATATCAAACTAGAAAAAAGTCAAACTTATCAAGACGAGTACCCTTACAATGAAGTACATAAAACATGAAGACAATACACACAGGTACTGTTCGGACAAATGCTCGCATTAGATCACACATCGTGCAAAAAGTCACTAAACGATCACTTGCCTTTTTTTATTCGCAAAAATTAGCTTCGTTGGTCTGTATCTGTTTTGCCTCAAAATTCATTATTTTCTGCAAAGTGGGATGCAATAAACGGGAATTTGCATTGTTTAAAGTCCGGGACCAATCGCATAAAAGCCAGGTCAGTTCGGGTAAAAGTCAGGACACATTGAAAATCAGAATTACTGTCTTCCAGAACAATTCATGTCGCTGTTCTCTTGTCGGATTTCGATGTATTTGAAGTGTCGATACTGTCAGTGGTTTAACTTGAAAATTTGTGCTTTAATTATAAAGAAAACTGTATTTTTAATGAAATTGGAATTTTGTTTATATTTTAAGTACGCGTTCATGAATTTGAGAGATTAAAAGCGTGTAGTATGCTATATGATAACTATCTAAGATTTACTATTCCAATTTAAGGAAAGCAACCTATCTTAAGAGCTATGATGAAAGCGTCTGCATGTTTACATTTTTTCAATATTATTCGTATTGAATCCGGGACAATCGTAGAAGAGCAGGACAATTTATCGTAGAAAATCTTGTCCTCGCAGGACGACGTTACCTACTGTGAAAAGGATCTAAATAGAAAAGTCAAAATTTAGCTAAGGATGTATAACAAAGTGATGTTCTAAACTTTTTTCATTTGTGTTTTCAGAACTGTGGAAATGGCAATTCTTATCGGATAATTTCCTTTGAATTAGATTTCTTTTAAATTATTTACGTGTCAGTCTTGCTTAGATGCCGCAGCAGATCTGTTCATATCCTGGCTTATTTTTATTAAGTCTCCCAAACGAAGTTTGGGAGACTTATTGTTTTTGTTGCGTTTCTTATTATTATTCTTCTTTCTTTATTCTCGTCCGCGTGAACTTGTCCGAAACAGATCTCAGATACCATTTGACCTAAAGCTTTCAAACTTTGTAGGATGTTAGCCCCATATATCTAGTTGTGCCACATCCAAAAAAAATTTCAGATAGGGGTTCATTAAGGGTACTTTTGGGGGGCTCAAATAGGGGTGGGGTCCTCCATGTTAACCCTATGGGAAAATGAAATTTTGAATTTTTTTCACCATTTTTTCACTGTATCTTGAAAACTAGTAACTGTAACTCCATGAAACTTCATAGGAAAGATGTTTGTTATGTAAGAAAGGGTCCCATATAATTAAAAATTTCCAAATTAGTACCGTTGCCATGGAAACAATACAAAAAATTGAAATTTTGAGAAAACGCATTTATTATTGATAATTGTATTTTCATTAGAGCTATATATATTATTAAGGTTATAAGGGGAACCCCTGTCCAAATTTTTTTTGAATCAAGGTATGAAATTCATTGTTATGGATAATGGAGCATTTGGTTACCATGGAAACCAAGCCAAAATGCTATAATTTTCAAAATTAGTACTGTTGCCATGGAAACCATACAAAAAATTGAAATTTTGAGAAAAAGCATTTATTATTGACAATTGTATTTTCATTAGAGCTATATATATTATTAAGGTTATAAGGGGAACCCCTGTCCAAATTTTTTTGAAACAAAGTATGAAATTCATTGTTATGAATAATGGAGCATTGGGTTGCCATGGAAACCGAGCCAAAAAGCTATTATTTTGAGAAAAACGTGTTTTCTGCTGTGTGATATGTTTTGATTTCAACTATATGTATGCAGTAAATTATATCGGGAACCCCTGTTTCAATTTGATTTAAAACGGGGTTTTATAATGCCCAGAAATCCGACATGGGAGTTCGTTTGAGAGACTTTTGTGTTTCGCTTGCGAACACAGTTATAACTTGTTATTGATGTTGTTTTGTTTGTTTTTGTTTGTTTGCATTGGACTTGACCTACCTATTACGACGGATGACGCGTGCATGTTACATAATATTCTCTTCCCCATATTTAACAGCCCTTTATATCATCATGTCATTATGTCCGAGTCTGTTGTTTGAAATGTATATTAAAATCGGAATATCCCGTATAAGGATGTCTTGTGTAGATTGATATTTGTGGATATATCTTACAAATTTTTAATGGGAAAAGTGTAGAAATGCCATGCATATACTCAACAAAAATGTGTGTGTACTGGATTTAGTTTTAGATTTGTGTATTTCATTACTTCATTAAATAACATAATACATTAGTTACTGTAACTTTAGTTCGTGCAAATGGCCATTTCGAAAACTTGTGTCTCTTTAGTGCAGCCAAGATGTTTTAAAAGTGATAGAGAGCAAATAGCCAATATGTTCAAAATGGAAAGCCAAAATCAGTTAAGGACAGAGCTATGCTTGAAGAAGATACTCCTTTACAAAACATTTTAATACAGCCAGTTTCCAAATAAAATCGGTTTTCGGGTCAGCATCGAAGTACTGACTACTGGGCCGGTGTATGCACTCGGGGACTAACATTCCACCGGCAGATGCATCAATTCGTGGTAGCCAATAACGAAATACCGAAATATAAGTGATTTCAGACAATTACGGATAACAATTTAGAAGTACAAGTCCAGGTATGATGCTGATGTTGGTCTATCAATGAGTTCTTTTCGCTCTAATTTTCGTAAATAAGACAAAAATTAGATTGGACAATCCTTATAAGGGGAAATGAAATAATTTTCTTCCTTGTATGAACGTGGCCTCATACGAAGAAAAAAAATCAAATAAAGGTGGTTAGGAATATTTTCAAAATTTCTTCAAATGGGATTATACATCAACTTAATTCCGAAACAATCCCACTCTAAAACCTGAGCCTTACTGAATTATTTAAAATTTAAATAAACAATCCGACATAAACACCATCGTTCATATTATGAGATGTCACTGTATACTGAATTTGTTTAGTAATATCAAACATATCACGAATTATCTCATGAGTTAGTGACCACCCTGATAGAGTTTGGTCAAATGTCTTAAACAGATTACAATATATAAAATGTTTGACTTACCCAGTGTTTGAAATAACAGAACAATCCGGAGCATTTTTGCTTATGTGTAAAACCTTACCTTAGATCACATGTTTATTCATTGAACGCTCCAATAAACTCATGAATTTATTTGTCTATTTTTGTAGGTGAAATGTCAATTTAACCATTAACAAGAACCACGTTTTGTGTAATTACGTAATTAGTATTAAGAATTTCACATCATACATCCCCCCTTTTTTTAAAGCTATGCAGAATAATCCTTGATAGTGCTTACTATTTCAGTTTGTACCGATGTGTTGCATTGTTTATGCAACTTACTTTGTTTACTTTAAACCAGATCTTTCATCAACTTCTGAAACGAAGCAGGAGACGCATCCAGTTTCGTAGCTGATATAGACATGATCATGAAATATTATGTGACTTAAAGAATGATGTACATCCTTGATATAATAGAAACTAATGTCACCATTTTCATGTGACTTTTGTTCAATCTTTGGTATTATTGTTGTCACAGAGCAAAAGTTTCATCATAAGATTTGTTCCAAAAGTACAAGATATTATAGAATATGTTTTCCAACGGAACAAATGTTACATTTAAAAAGCAATCAAAAGGCCAACAATTCTTTGAAACATCACTGTACAGCCTGCAAGATGTAAACGTTGTTTCATTATTGTATGTTATATTATGTTTTAACCAAATATCTTTTTTGTATTACTTTAAGCAGTGATCTCACGAATCAGTCTAAGTGAAATATACATCAAGTATTCTTCAGGATCGTTTATGTATGTTATGAATAGAAATGGTGCGCCGCCACGACTGATCCTACTGAAATAAATGTTATGGTGACGTTCTGCCCAGAGTTACTGTATTCGGCACAGATGAATAAAGGTAGATAATTTATTATCCATTTATTTAATTATATGGAGTTACAATGTTTCTGTAAATCGTACTGACACAGATCATTAATAATTAGTAGTTATTCGAATACAGGTAATAATTGTAATATTTGGCACTATTGTATAAAGTAAAATTAGATGAGCGGGATTATTTTAATAACATTATCATATGCATCAGGCCGAAATCAGCGATTTCTACAAATATCTTAATTTCAAAGTTAACGTGTTTACGTATAATGATAATAATAATTATAAAGATTTGCAATTGCAAGCAATAGCTGATGTCGCCCCTGGGAGCCAATTCGATGCTTCAATCTTGTTCGCAGTGTCCAAATCTACCTAGAAATCAATTTTCGCTGAAATGGGACAAAGTTGAAAATTTGACGTAAATTAGACGCCATCTTGGAAATGGCGGCCATTTTGAAATTTTTTTTTGGGGTCTATGCCAAACTTCTTATGTTGATGCAACTTTTGGCCAAATATGAATAAATTCTGTTAAGGCCTGTGTGAGATATTATCACTTTCGTTGAAATCGGACAAATTTGAAACGTTGACGTAACTTGGCAGCCATCTTGGAAATGGCAGCCATTTTGAATGTTTTTTAGTGGAGGTACATTTCCATAAGGTGATCCAACTTTGTACCAAATATGAATTAATTCTGTGCAGGCATCTCTGAGAACTAAGCCGGACAAAAATAGGTGGAAGAAAGAAAGAAACAATAATAACTAGATTTGCAATTGCAAGCAATAGCTGATGTCGCCCCTGACAGCCAATTTGATGTTTCCATCTTGTTTGCAGCATCAAAATCTATATAGAAATCAATTTTCGTTGAAATCGGACAAAATGGACATTTCCATCTTGGAAATGGCGGCAATTTTGAAATTTTTTGTTGGTGCATGCACATCTGCTCATGGTGGTCCATCTTTGTGCCAAGTATGAATGAAATCTGTCAAGGCATCTTTGAGATAATAGCCGGACAAAACTTTGTGGAAGAAAGAAAGAAGGAATAATGAAAAATAATAACAAAGAAACAGACCAAAAACAATATGTCGTCCCGACTACGTCTGGGGCGACATAATAAAACCAGAAGCATAAAACACCATAAATCGGACTATTTGTGGAGTCTTTCTTAAAAAGACAAAATGCTCTAAGTTCCAACTAAAGACAACGCCTTACCTACAAAATATTTCAACCAGTGCAGTTGTATAATTTTAGCACTAAAATACTATCAAAATATCAATACATATAAATACTCTGGTAAAAAGAACTTTAAGTATTAACTGTAAGTGGGGGTAATAAAAATATTACCGAACAGAGTGGTCCTGACCTGATAAGGCATTTCAAACGAAATTGAGGGTTAAACCGGTTTTAAGGCTATCCAAACCTCCCCTTCCATTGAGGTAATTAAAAAAAAATTGGATAAATTAAAATCAACAAAAAGGCCAATTTCATATGTAATACGTAATTGGGAAGCTAAAATAAAACTATCAAATATTGTGAATACTTATATCAAATTCGACAATTCGCTAGACTGAATCGTATGATTTTTTTTACCCTTTATACAATCTTTCATAAAGAATGTATTCTCCCGAGGTTTCATTTCGTTTATATCTCGTTTATGAAAATTCTTAAAACTTGCCTTATGAGTGAATTTTTTTATATATTTATCCCTTCCAAATGGTGTCGAAAATTACGTACCTTCGACCAGTTTTCAAGAAATTTATCAAAAGTGATCCCAAAATAGGCCAAAATTGATGAAATTTGCACAAAAACACCAAAAGTGGGGGTTATCAAATGATGATAGCACAAAAATGCAAACAGACAGATGGTTTTCATTAATAATTTTATCGGGTCTTCGCATTTTAAAAATATGGGTTTCGGGAAAAAATTTGACCCATCAGGAGAATACATCATCAAATCAAAATTAAGACAACCTTTAATGGTTTTAAAGTCCAATTATTAAAAAAAAACCAAGTAATCCAATTCTAATCCAATATTATTTACAGCAGTCATTGTTCCTGTACTTGTGATGATGTGGCACTGAATCTTTTGCTTGATAACATTTTGTCCGTTTTGGCAACATTGCTTATCAATGGGTTATTTTAATTTTCATGTTTACAAATTGTGCACCATGCACTGCAGATCTTCTTTTCTGTTGCGACATGAAAAAACTACAAACTGGGACAAACACGCTTTATAAATTTTCATATGCTTACGAATTGTGCACCTCTCACTTCAGATTTTCATTTCTATTGCGACCGGAATTCATACAAATTACCAAATGGATATGCTCTTATAGTTGCTGAATTTTACTTTTCATATCTTTTTGTTTATTTGTTCTCTATCAGATTTTACAAATATGTGGTGAAGGGTTTTCTAGGTTTATATTTGATCTACACTGAAGAGAAATAAGTTGTCGAAATGGCCACATGCAGAAATAATTTTTACTGCTACTTCGCTATTTTGTTATCTATTTCAACTTGACTGATGCCTCTGTTAGTGGACTTTTATTCCCCGAGGGTATTCACCAACCGCTATTCAGTACTTCCGAACGGACATGAAAACCGATTTTATTTGCAAACTTGCAGTTTCAGAATTTTAGAAAATTTGATTCAAACTAAGTAGCACCTCCCTCTTCCACAGCTATGCCCTTGACTAATTTTGGCCTTTGTTTGTTGATTCTCTAGCAAATTTTAAAAATATCTGGTTTATGGTTTTCTAAATGCTTTATTTGATTTGCACTGAAGAGATATACATAACCAGATTTTCAATTTTCAATAATAAAAATATGCATTTTAACGATATCTTTGATATTTTCAATCCTGTTATTAGATTATTTCAATATCATTCATCCTCAAGAACTGAAACTGAATAACGCAAACAGAAATTCTAAACAATTGTCATTTTCTTGGCCTATCTTCACTGACTCTACTAAAATAAAAACTTCATTAAATGTTAAAAGGGATGATTATGTCTTCAAAATGAATAATTTCCTATCTTGAAAGAGAGGTTCCTCCTATGGGTTGAACGTATTTTAACTTGTACGATTCGCAAATGTTTTTCACTCTTCACTTTCAATGTAATACTATTAAATGGGTGCCCAGGGTGGTATAATAATTTGATGTGACATCTGGTAAAAACGAGTAGTTTGTAAGAGACTGACATAGAAATAAATAATTTTTCTAGGCACAATCGCCAAAGCCCTCCCCGAAAATAAAATTTCCATGGAAACGTAAGCTATTTTATTTCCAAACATTCAGAATCATTTAAGTACACTTGCAACTCAACATTGTTGTAGTACAAGTTCTTTTAAATCTGGCGAAAATGTACTACACATATTGTCGCCGGCGACGATATGTGTAGGCGACAATATGTGCAAGGCGACAATATGTGCCGATACGGTTGCATATACTGTCGCCGGCGACAATATGTGCAGGGGCGACAATATTTGCCGTAACAGGGTTCACAAAGACGCTTAATAACAACGGTTCATTCCACCTATTCCAACATTTGAAATTAAGGGTAAAATTTCAAGAAATTCATGTTGTAATAGGTGGAATTATTGTGTAAACATTTGACAAACAATGGATTAGCTTGTAAAAACATTGTTTAATTAATGGAGTTAATTTTGCAGGTAAAAAATTGAAAACTAAAAAAAACATCAAATTTGGTAGGGAAATAGGGGATGCATATCATTATCTTTTTGAGTGTCCCTGCTTTGTAAATGAGAGAAACAAAATCATACTAAGTATGAAAAAAGACCAAATGATTTAAAATATGGTAATCTCATGAACAGTAAATCTATTCTAGAACTCTGTGTAAACTTTGAAAATTTATAAGAATAGTTAACAAGATGATATGTCCTCAAGGTTGATTCATATATATGTTTGTCCACCTTTCAACTTCCTTTCACGATTTATTTTATATTTAATGTTATGTTGTACACTACATCTCTGTACCTTTTGTAAATTGGTTATGAGAATAAGGACGCCATTGCCGTTGCTATTATTTGTTTATTTTCAAACAAATATAACTACATGTATTGCATATTGAAGAACTGAATTAATTAACACCCAAAAGATACCAGATTGAGAGTCATAAAATAAAAGAAAACGGAGATCATTTCAATGTTAAGAAAGGGAACCTGAATGAGCATACTGGACAGTGTCAGTTTCCTGTCTTGAATAAGCAATGAAGGGATATGGGGTATAAACACATGAGACCAAGTCTCAACAAACACATTGTAAAACAGAGCAATTGAACAAGGCTCTTTTTTGTTCATCTTGTTTTATTGTTGAAGTCTTGTTTTCAAGCAAACAGTTTGATCAATTCTAAAAAAAAGATGAGTGTCAAGGAAACCCCAATTCCCAAGAAAACCTCTGATTTCCTGACTGCAAAGTCTGGGCTTCCCGCTTGTTTCCTGTATTAAAAGATTTATTTTAGGAATCAAATAGGATTAACAGGAAGAGCAAGGATTCTTGAGGAAAGGGCATTTTTCTGGAGCAAAGAGAAAACTTAAGTCGATTTATTGAAACTCATTTAAGCTACAGCTTTGGACGCATTTGTCATATTTAGCATTTTGCAATTTTATAAATTTCAAAAATGCATCTTTAATTGTATAATATATTTCAATAAAACAGGAAGAACAAAAAAGAGCCTTGTTCAATTGCCTTTTTTTTTGCTACGGGAAATGTTGTATGATGGTATGTCTTTTACAATAATTGTCCATTTGGTTAATCAGAAAAAAAACATGGCAACAAGCACAGAGCATAGTTTAGCATTGAAAGCTATGGTAAAACACCATTTCACATCCGGTCTGAAACTATAGAAGCAAATTTTAATTTCACTGTATGATTAATAATTTTTGTCTCAAAGAATGCTCATTTCAGTCTGGTTTCGACAAAAACATGGCTGTCAGTATGGAAGTAAGTGAGAACCGAACCGTCAGTCAAAAGAACGAACAATCCATGGACAAGGGCAACATCGGAAACACTAAGAAACAAGGACACCATTTGAGTACGGGACAAAAAGGAAAATGAAGACACACATACAGAAGAACAACACGGACCCAATAAAAGCCATGGGTGAGATCAGGTGTACCGGTAGAGTAAGCATCTCCTGCATCTTTTAAGACACCCGCCGTGTTGAACATGTCAACTCTGGTAGTAACATGTTTAACATAGGACCTGATGGGCAAACTACCTGCTATTGATTCAAGCTCAGTTTCTGGGCCTCTAGTTAGCTAGTTCTTGAATTTATGATATTTTCATATCTAAAACGTTCATTCAAATTAAGTGTTTTCCATTAGTTTTAAAATGAATATATTTTAAAACTGAATAGTTTATCTTAATTTTTGTTGAAAACATCAAATTATCAAAAAGGGGACATCTTTTTTACGGTAACTCCATAGTAAATAGAATCAAAATTATAAAAACTTTTAGATGTATAATATTCATCATTATTCTAAATAGGAAAATTCATTACCATCATTTTTTCTGAGGTAGGTTTACCTGTAAAATTAATTAACTTCTAATTATTGTAAAAACATATTATGCTACGACAACATGTATTGTTCTCTGCATGTTGGAATACCTAGAATATGTAATTTCAAAATGTTGGAATAGCTAGGAGACACCATAACAACTATCAAATTTAATACTATTTGCTGTCGTATTAAGTTTATGTGGTCTCGATTTCTTTAATTTCTCGTTTTTGAAAATATTTTAACGGAGCTTAATAGTATCTTTAAAGTTGTAGAGAACAGTAGCATCCCCGAATGTGCTGTTGAAAAGCTATGTACGTGAGAGTCCAAACTTGAAATATTTCTTTGTACCACAGAATGCAAGTTATTTTAGACTATTTTATAATTCATCAGTATTATCGGGATAAATTTGAGGTTGATTAATGACATTTCCATTTAATATGAAATAACTATTACGAATTTTCGACATATTCGAATTTATCAGAAATACAAATACAAAATGAACATATCTGCCAAAAATGATGAGTGAAATGTCTACCGTAACTGAGAAATTAACAAAAAAATGCTTAAATTTTCATCGACAAAACTACTTGACAGACTCAAACCAGTCATTTTACGTAAATTACGACAATTTTACTTTGCGTTGCTTGAATTTTGATGCACATATTTAAAATGACATTCTCTATCAATTTGCATAATTTAAAATGGTTATGTTTAAGTTTCAACGGTCTTACTAATTTTCATGCCCTAACGTGTTTTGGGGAAAAATTGGCTTTAGTCTACCAATAACATAAGTATGAGGTATTTTGCATAAGTTTTGTTCATTTTTTGAAGAGACTAATTGTCTAAGAAAGGTAAGAAATCGACAGTTATTTATAAGTGAAAGAGCTTTCTTATATTTAGGAGGTGCAAATATTAGAAATGACGGGCCTTTAAAAACAAATGACAACTTATAAAAAACTTGTTGAATAAAGACAGAAGAAAAATAGTTATAAAAAGTTTAAAACGCAAATTACTCAAATAAAAATTTCAATGAATATTCCATTTTTCGCAGTTTTATTGGAGAATGAAGCTAACCTTTAGTTGTATCAAACTTAACAAAAACTCAGGAACTGACCTTTGACCCTATTTGAAATAAACTTTGACCATCGTAAATGACTACGACATCATGGTCTCCTCTTTCCAAAGACATATAATGCAGGTGTGTGATATTCCGTCAACCCTAATTCGCCATAATCGTCTCTTGGGCACTCTACTGTATTGTCCACCTTCGAAAATAAACCGGCAAGAGTGCTTTGATATTATCAAAGACACAGTTACCAGTTATTATATAAAATGTGCAAAGGAGAATGTGCAGACAAACATGCAGTCAATATGTTCAAAGATAAATTTACTACTAAAGTCACAAAAAATAAATTTTTATAAAGATAATTGGTCGAAACCAATACAACTAAATTTTTAGAAAATATTTTGTCATCATATTGTCTGATGTGTCATTCAAAAGTCACTTGCACTGAAGAGAGTGGACTCAAAATAGATGCAGAATTTTCTATTGTTCTAAATGTATATATGTTTTATTGATTAATTGTTTGTGTTTTGTATATATGCTCTCAACCCGTAAGGGTAAAAAGTAGCATTTATAAAGATATTTATAAGTGTCACCGCTTAAGTTATTTGTAAGCAGAATTAAGTCTTGGTAAAAATATGTGTTTTATACCTGTTGACAAAACCTCTAACAACGTTTCTTTTATTTGAAAGAAGTACTATTTATATATGTAAAAAATGAAATGCACAGTAAGTACTAATTGTGACGAAAAAAGATTAACCAAACAGCACTACAACGATAAAAAAATATTCCGAGTTCTATCTAAAGATAACACCTTGTCTACTAGGTACTTAGTTCCCAAGCATAACAAAAGTCCCTACAAATATCGTTTTATTTCGGCATCGAGTAACTGTTCTACCACTCATTTATCCATCATTTAACTATTCTGCTGCCGTTGTTTAACAAAAGCACACACCTGTATTAAAGAGTAAGTTATAAGATACTGGAGCTTAAAAAAAATCATTGAAGTTTTAGATAAATTAAGTCAATAAAAAGACCAGTTTCATCTATTGACAGGTATGAATTTTCCACACTTTATACAACCTTTCAATATAAATTGATTAAATCCAAATGGGGACAACTTGTTAAATGGTATTTTAAATTTCTGGTCTGTAGCTCTTTTTTTTTCAACAAAAAGCAAAGATATAACTTAAAAAAATCCCTTTTCCTGGACTTGCGATGACATGATAAAGGCACTACAAAAACTACAAAATGGAACCCTACAAAACTATGATAATTAAGCTTGTTTCAATTTTCAATGATGACAACAGATATATTGACAATATCCTTACTTTTGACAATCCCCAGTTTGAAGATTATGTCGACCTCAATCACCCACAAGAAGTTAAATTTAATGAATCAAATGATGGTTCTAAATATTCCCTTTTCTTGATCTAGCTATCATCGTTGACTCTTGAAAAATTATAACTAAACTTTGGTTTCGCCATTACTAATTTCCTTTTCTTGACAGCCACGTTCCTCTACCTCCATCCTACCGGATATATATATCTCAACTGGTACGATTCGCACGCGTCTGTTCTCCTTTTGACGATTTTAATGACGTAATCTTTGTAACACACCTTTACAACAAGGTTATTGATTTCATAAGTTGTTAAACGCATTTAAGAAGATTTATAGAAGATATGAACATTTGATATCTAAATATGGTGTGACTTACAACAACTTGCTACTAAGGGAATTTTTCATCCTTGTTTTTACGGACATTATGTTAACAAATGCCAAAAAAAAAATGAAGAAAAAAATCAAGAAAACCTGGTTTGTGACTTCTATTCTTTACGTAATAGGGGATATTGAAAGGATATTTTGCTTGAATCTGTTAAATTGGCATTGGAATCCAATTACCTGAATATTTTTTAATTAAACTGGCCTCTCACTGATATTGTCTATGTCTACTGAAATCCATGATGATTCTTTCTTCCGCAGTACGACACTGTTTTACCAGCAGACTAGGCTTCTTGAGCGAGCTGGTAGTATAGCGGCGAACACTCCTCGACCCATCTTTCTAAATTACGTTTTGTCTTATTCTTTCCTTTTCAGGAATGTGGTCTTGAAGTTAGTAGTCTACCTGTATTGAGTTTTGTTGGTATGTTTTTAAACTGTAGGGAAACCGGATTGAGAAAAAGGAGGTATGGGTACCCATAAACCTGTTTAATCCTATCGATAGCTGTTGTTACTGTCGTTAATAAGTCCGGCGATCTCGAGTGCCTATCTTTATCTACGTATGTCTTTTGTCTTTTTGTTGGTGTTTTTCGTGTACAGTTCCCTTGTTCCCCGGCGGATTGTGGCTTGTGATTATGAGTTTTGTAGATTACAAGTATTTTCTGTTATTTTCTCTTCGTTCATAAGATGATAACTTGTTAAAAATGAGAAAGTGTAGCAATTTGAGTTCTGTAAAAAAAAAACACAAAATACCGAAGTTGTAGTGCATTTAGTTTCTGCACATGCGCATTTCGACAACTTATGTCTCTTCAGTGCAGATAAAAGCTAAACGTTTGGAAGACCTGTTTAAAAACTGATAGAGAACACATAACCGAAATGATCTAAATGTAAAGCCAAAATAAAAAAAATATATAAAATAACTAAGGACAGAGCTTTGCATGAGGGCGATACTCCTTAGTTTTCAACAAATTTCACTAAATATTGGATATTGCAAGATACTTTAAATGGAAATTAAACGATCATTTTTCATCTACACATTAAGTTTGAGGTCAACATTAATCAACCATTTACTTATCAAAGTCATAATAAAAAGGCACAAAAATTCCTTTTAGTTCAACTCTTTTAACTTTCTGGCCCAAAATAAAATATATAAATAATTTATTAGATCTACATCACTGGTCGCCCAGCTGCCTGAATTCAAGAAAAGAAATGATGGGTGCCCTTCATTGCTTTAGTATGAACACTTATTGGACTATGCCAACGAAACTTGCTTTTGGCTGGCCAGTTGTATAATTATTGTTTGTCCAAATAAATCCATGACAAAATATTGCCAAAATCAAAACTTAGTTGATTTGATGTTATTTATTATATTCATTATAAGTTGTGCTGGGATGCGTGTCACATTTCTAGTCAATACGAGTAACATCAAACAATTGGTCGTTATCGCAGTGAATAATAACACAATGGCATTGAATATTTTATTATATATTATATATATAATATATATATATATATATATATATATATATATAAACTGTCTATAAATTCAGTCAACGTGGAAACTTGTTCATCTCCCCGGATTTGCGAATATTTACGCTAATGCAGGGCCTAAAAATTAAAATATAACGGTCTATCGTAGGAATCCAACGGGGTTAGAATTAGAGAAATGAATATCGAGATTGCCTTCCCACCGAGGGATTTGGCTGTTCTTCGAATGCGCAGATATTACAGACAGATTACACTGCCCACGCCATCTCTGTGGGAGACCAAAGGGATGTAAAATAGAGTGAGCTGCAAATTTATTTGAGAGTTAAGTATATTAATTAACCGAAATTTGAACATGGATTTGGTAGTGCAGTGGTTAGCGTAGCAGACTCTCAATCCTTAGTACCTTGATAGAGGGGGTTCGAATCCCACTGGAATCAACAAAAAATTAATACTTAATATTATAAGACTTAGACTTTGGCTTTGGTTTGATAGAAAAATACATTACAGGCAGATGACTCAAGCCTAAATGATTAATTTAATTTTTTTTAAACAGAAGTACCCAAAATTGCAGTTAATTTATCTTCTGCATATG
>MJUU01048808.1:40848-62639 GCA_002080025.1 Modiolus philippinarum
AGAAAAAGTCTCTACAAGATAAGCTTGAATCAGTTAAGAAAAACAGAAAGGTACTTTGTAGTTTAATTTATAGATTTGTAGAATTAATTTCCGAAATGGCCATACAGCTCATTTAAATTATTGCAGTTGGAGTAAACATATGTGTTATAGTCTCATGTTCATTTACTCCATATCCTTTCGTAAAATATTTAATCAAAATTTTTTAGAATTTAAAGTTTAGGCATTGCAATTTGCAAACAAAGTCGATTTAAGGGAAAACATGATTGATTAATTGATTTATTGATGTTTTACCGTCCAACCGGCTTCAGCTATATTATTGCGAGCACTGTTAAATATATTGAACAATTATAATAAATAAATAAAATATCAATATAGAACCATTAAGCTTTATACAAGTAAAACAAGAGTGTAAAATATGAAATAAAAACATAATACGAGAAATGTCAGTTGACAAAAAATAAAAATACAAAATGGAAGTCGGTGCTACGGGTCTAAGAGACGAAATAAAATTCGAACTTCGTGCAAAATAAAATGTTTATTTTGAAAAGCATCAGATTTTTTCCCTCAAAATAAGTAAATTAATTAAGGAATAAGTCATTACGATGTTGGTGTTTTTTCTTTTCAATATACTTGTTGAGTGTCAAACAAACAGCACAACAATTCTGCACAACTTTATTTTGATGCATTCTTGGATACGTATAAAAGCCATATGCAGTTGGTTAGAGAGCGAAATTCCTTTAATTTCTTATTCTATTAGATAGATTATTTTCTTCCTAAATCTAATACGACATTGATATTTCTCTAATTTCTAGCAAATTTAACCAACGCCTGACCGATGTGATAAAAATATTTCTCGTCACTAGTGAGAGAACAACTTGCGTGGAATTTCCCGCCAAATCTATTCGGAACATAATCCTCGGTGTTTTACATTATGTCATTAGAGAAACATTTTCTACAACTTAAACACGTTAATTATGAAATTTCTCACATCTTGTTAAATAAATTTTCAAATGTTTAAAAACTCGGCAAGCCTCGTTTTCAAACATTTGCAAAATTTATTTAACTCGATGTGAGAAATTTCTTATTTCAACTTAGTTCTCGTTGTAGAAACTATATATCTACCAAACCTCGTAGTAGGAGAAATGCTTGTACATTAATGACTCTTGAAACGAATAACAATCTACATTTGAAAGTGTAACAATCTAAAATCTCTTTCGTTCAAAACTATGTCCTTAGCTGACTTTAGCGTCCCTTGTACGCTCTTAATGATATTTGTTCTTCATTAATCACTACATGGTTTTCCAGATGGTTTGATTTTATCCGCACTGAAGAAACATGATTTCGAAATGTTCATCTGCAAACTTTGCAGCAACAATTTCTGATGATGGAATCTCGGTTCCCAAGGATATTCACCAACCCAGTATTCAGTTCTTGGGTGTTGATCCAATAACCGATTAATGATTTGAAAACACGAAATTTAAGAAATTTTGCTTTAATAACACTAAGGATATTTCCATTCTGTTGATGTAGCTTCTATTGGCCTCTTTGTTATTTGTTCTCCATCAACTTTTACACATCTTTTGTTTTTTTTTTGTTTAAAAAATGCCAGTTTGAATTGATCTGTACTGTACTGCAGAGACATAAGTTATCCAAATTGCCATCCGAAAAACTAAATTTACAGCAACCATAATATATAATTATCTACTCACACTAATCAGTAAATTTTGTTTGTACAATTCACTTTTAGCTGACCTTTTCCTTTTTTCGTATGAAGCAAAGTTTTTACAAGGGCTGATACAACAGAAACAAAACAACTACATGTAGCCAAGACTTTTAATTTCAGCTTCAGAAATATAGACGATGTACTTTCTCTTAATATCCCAAGATTTAAATAATATTTACATCTACCCTAGTGAACTTGAAATTAAAGAGACAACCGCTACATCCAATTCTGCTGCATACCTTGACCTTTTGTTATACATTGACGAACACGGACGTCTGAAATCTAGATTATATGACAAACGTGATGATTATGACTTTCCAGTTGTGAACGTTCCCTTTCTCTGCAGCAATACTAGTATATTCAGCATATGCATTATGGAGGGTATATTTCACAATTATTTCGCTACTTTAGAGCGTGCATTACATACAGTGACTGTGGAAAGAGCAAAAGCACTGTCAAAAAAATGCTGAGTCAGGGATGTGGCATTGTTCGACACTCAGCAAGTGAATTCCGCTTAAACTGGTGCTAGGGGCCGTCTTGAACTTACTGTGAGGTAAGAGCGTTTGTTCTTTGTTGAAGGCCTCATAGTGACTTCAAGATGAAGAACAACAATCAAAGCGTTGTTCCATTTGCTTAATCTTACCACGTATTTATAGGGATTTTGTCCCATGTACATTTACTCCATATCCCTTTATGTGTTTATATGTTCAGCCGTTGTTACTTTCGTTCCTTCAGAAATTTTATGGCCGTCATCACGACATCATAGATAGATATGAAATGTCAGTGTCACAAATGAAAACTGACATTTTCAGCTAGATTCACGCCTTCCCGGACTTGACATTACCGGTTTTGACCTTACCCTGGATCGACCCACTGGCAGTGTGACGAGTGCTTTATACAGAGCAGGACATGCTTACCCTTCCGGACCACCTGATGTTGCTATCGGTTTTTATGGGAGTTCTCACTGTCAGTGCTTTATTTTTTTTGTGTTGTCTTGTAAAATTATAGCTCTGTCTTCGTCACTGATGTTTGTGGTACCGATTTGTCCTTGTCCACGTTTTAATACTAAAGTAATTACAAAAGCTTTTCAAAATTTCACCTTGGTACTGTTTGAGGGTTAGAGAAGTTACACGTACCATGGTTCTCAATTGATTTTGTCTCAGGGTTAGAAAATGACAATAACCAATCAGTAACCTAACAGATCATTCAAAACATATGCCTCACTGACCGTGTGACAGGTGCTGTAAACAGAGCAGGACATACTCACCCTTCCGGAGCACCTGATGTCACAATGTTTTTTAGAGTTCACATTGTTAGTGCTTTAGTTTTTTGTGTTGTATATGTGGTGTTCGTGTGTTTTGTGGTCATGTGGTGTCTTTGGTCTTCCGTCTTCTGGTGTTCTTGCTTTTGCCTTGTCTCTGGACTTTGATTTATGTAATCTTGTGCTTTGTTCCTTCGGTATTCTACTGCCATTGTTCAGCCACTATAAATCTATATGTTGTCAATATAAACGTATTGGATGGGCGTTAATAGTGTTTCTGTGACAAAGATGAGGAAATACACTCGGAGTTTATATCTAGACTGACACACACATAATTTGATTATCCAACAGGCTTTCCACTAGTGAATGTTTGTCATGTCTACCCTTGTTATTAAAATGTTAGAGTTTCTGATCGACAATATATTTGTCCAGTTAGGAGGACTTGTTTTTAAACAGACTATCGGAATTCAAATGGGCATAAACTGTGCATCTCTTTTAGTCGATCTGATTCTCCGCTCATACGAAGCTGAGTTCATAAAAGGGCTTCTTCAAAATAAAGAAAAAAAACAGCCCAGTACTTTAATTTCAGCTTCTGTTATATAGATGATATTTATAAAAACCCTCGCTTTGGTGATTTTCTTCATCTTATCTATCCAAAAGAGCTCGAAATGAAAGGATATTACAGATACTACAGATACTTCCACATCAGCCTCGTCCCTTGACCTTCATTTTGAAATTGACAACAGAGGTACACTACAAAGTAGGCTGTATGACAAACGCGATGACTTCACTTTTCCTATAGTCCGCTTCCCAAAAGCACCAGAATATTGAGCTTACATCTCCCAGCTCATTCGCGAATCAAGGGCCTGTGGTCAATAAATTTACTACCTTGATATAGATCGGTTGCTTACAAATAGGCTCTTTGCGACTAAAGTTTGTTTTTCTTTACCGGATTTGACTTTACAATCGGAAGTTGACATGTTCAACATGGCGGTTGTCTTATAAGGAGCAGGAGATGCTTACTCTGCCGGTGCACCTGATCTCACCCATGGTTTTTATTAGGTCTGTGTTAATCATTCTTGAATATGTGTGTGTGTCTTCATTTTTCTCTTCTGTGTCGTGCTCGTGTTATGTCTTTGTTTCTTTGTTTTCCAGATGTTGTCCTTGTCCTTGGATTGTTCGTTTAAGATTGACGGTTCGGTTCTCACTTACTTTCCAAACTGCATTGAAGAGACATAAGTTGTTGAAAAAGCAATCTGCTGACACGAATTATACAGTACGTTTGGCATTTAGTTCTTCGTTTTGTTGCATCGATCGTCAATGTTTCCAAATTTGAATTGTTGAGTTTTTTTAGATATAATTTAAATACACATCTTAAATTTTGTAAGTGATGTTTGTTATATAATATTTTTTATTCAATTACGAACAAAAGATAACATAAATGTTTATAAACATATTTATTTTAAAGGAAAATTTATGAAAAACATTTCAACACTCTTACAACATTCGGAGAGAATGAGGTTAACTTTACCCTTTGTGTTCCCTTTGTGAGACTATTTTTGTAATGGAGTATTATTTTTTCTTAAAGATTTTGTTCATGAGTTTCCTATCATCACAGGATNGACATTCACAAAAATCGAAGCCCAAAGACAGGGCAAAAACGAGAACACAGAAAACAACGACGCCAGACACAAAAACAACGACGCCAGACAGACACAAAGCACAGAACCAGAAACCACAACACTCAGAACAAAGGCACCCACAGTGTGAACCCCAGCGAAACCGAGAGCGACATCAGGTGCTCCGGAAGGGCAAACATGTCCCGCTCTGCCAACAGCACCTGTCACACAGTAAGTGGGGAAAATATGTTTTTGAATGAGAGAATGAGGTTAACTTTACCCTTTGTGTTCCCTTTGTGAGACTATTTTTGTAATGGAGTATTATTTTTTCTTAAAGATTTTGTTCATGAGTTTCCTATCATCACAGGATCGATACAAATGTTTTTGTCAAATTTTAATGCTTATTGCAACCACATTAATTATTTTTTTTCAGATTTTGACAATTCTGGAATTTAGGAAAAAAATAACGTCTATAACATGAACTAACTTTTTTGAAGAGGCTTTTTGTTTATATAATTTCTACAAATTAAATTATTTGCTGTCTCCGACTCTTATCTTTTTTGGGTCACAGTGATATCTAAACATAGGTAATCAACGATTACAGAGTTCGCCTCGTTATGGCACTTTGTCACAGTAACAAAATTTTGACTGGATGTTGACATCACATTTGCATGCCTAAGCAAGGTTACATGATCCTACCATGTATAGTGACGGAGATCTGAACTTGCCTGAAAACTTGGACATAAATCACTCATGCGTAAACATAAGTCAAAGTGACCTACTTTTGCCTGGATGCTGATGTACCATCAGGGATGCATGCCATTGCAAGGTTACATGATCCTACCATGTAAAGTGACTGAGATCTGAACTTGTCTAAAAACTTGGATGTAAATCAATCAAGCGGAAAATATAGGTCAAAGTGACCCAATTTTGTCTGGATGCTGATCTACCATCAGATTTATATGCATATGCCAGGTTACATGATTGTACCATGTATAGTGACTAAGATCTGAACTCGTCCTAAAACTTGAATGTAAATCAATCAAGCATAAAATATAGGTCAAAGTGTCCTAATTTTGCCTGGATGCTGACCAACCATTAGAGATGTATACATATGCAAGGTTACATGATCCTACCATGTGTAGTGACTGAGATCTGAACTAGCCAGAAAACTTGAATGTAAATCAATCAAGCGTAAAATATAGGTCAAAGTGTCCTAATTTTGACTGGATGCTGATTCACCATCAGAGTTGCATGAATATGCAAGGTTACAAGATCCTTCCATGTATAGTGACTAAAATCTAAACTCGTCCGAAAACTTGAATGTAAATCATTCAAGCGTAAAATATAGGCCAAAGTGACCTAATTTTGCCTGGATGCTGATACACCATCAGAGTTGCATGCATATGGAGGATTACATGATCCTACCATGTATAGTGACTGAGATCTGAACTCGTCCGAAAACTTGAATGTAAATCAATCAAGCGTAAAATATAGGTCAAAGTGACCTAATTGTGCCTGGATGCTGACCTTCCATCAGAGATGCATGCATATACAAGGTTACATGATCCTACTATGTATAATGACTGAGATCTGAACTCGGACGTAAACTTGAATGTTAGTCGTTCAAGCAGAAAATATAGGTCAAAGTGACCTAATTTTGCCTGGATGCTGACCTACCATCAGAGATGCATACATATGCAAGGTTACATGATCCTACTATGTATAGTGACTGAGATCTGAACCCGGACGTTAACTTAAATGTAAGTCGTTCAAGCGGAAAATATAGGTATAAGTGACCTAATTTTGCCTGGATGCTGACCTACCATCAGAGATGCATGTAATTGCAAGGTTAAATGATCCTACCATGTATAGTGACTGAGATCTGAACTCGGACGTAAACTTGAATGTAAGTCATTCAAGCGGAAAATATAGGTCAGAGAGACCCAATTTTCTTGGAGGCTGTGAGATAGCCCAAGATGCACCTGCATACAAAGTTTGATGACCCTACCATGCATAGTTGCAGAGATATATGCCCAAATGCGGACGCGGACGTAGACGTAGACGCGGACGTGGACGCCGGGGGTCTTTAACTTCGTTGAGGCGAACTAAAAAAGCAAATGAAAATCAAAAGGAATCCAAGTCATTTTAGAGTATTTTGACAGTTTGCAATATTCTAAAAACGAAAAAAGGACACAACTAAAATAATGTGGTATAATTGCGTAATTTTTTTCATATTGGCATTGTTATAAATCCGAGGTAAGCCATATTGGCCTGAGGCGCAAGTCAGTGTGACTTACCGAGTGTGTCTTATCGTGATCGGCTCCTTTTATACATTTCTGAAAGGAACCGTCAATCAGTCAATCCGTTTGGTTAGATCTAGTTCCAACACACCAAGTAGTCCCGGACAATAAGATCTAATACCAAACTATATCTGGTCCTTGTGGTGTATGTTATACATAAAAGGTTTCAGTTTTCAGAAGCATTCAGTATCCTTGGGTTTCATCTATTTAAACAGAGTTAAGGTAGTTCGATCATAATAAATATATCAAACATGATTTTTTTTTATTTTGAGGTATTTTGTAGGTCTTTGTATATTTGTTCAAAAAATAAAATAAAAATAACATGTCACCTATCATCTGTTCCTGTTATCAGGATTTGAAAATCAGGCAAATTCAGTATTTTTCAGCAATATTTACAACGAATATATAGGGTAATGTGACATGCTTATCATTAAGCTTTCATATGAAATAAATATCAGATAATTTTTTTTTGATATTTCAGAGATATATGTTTCAGCTATATGTTGAGCTAAAAAAATCTATATGTCACCGTTTTTTACGGGAAAAAGGAGCTAATTCGCGGGAAAGTGTATGCCAATCTATTATGACGTTACAATGAAAGGGCAAATAAGGAATATTCCGGCTTGAAAATCAAGTCTATTCCGCATCCGACAAATGCGACAATCGAATGCATCGTGTATTAGTGTCGATCTACCTTAAATATTTTTGAACATGAATCATATTTTCTGGTTGGTAGGTCACTTAAAAATGTATAAAATATACAATGTACAAAATTTTACTAACTTCCAATTATATTTTCATATATTTTAAGGCAAATAAGCAGCTAATGGAAAATGATTAAAAAATCTAGAGAGAACCGCTTCCCCTAAAAAATTTTGACGTCTTATTTATCAGAAATTCTTACATGGATTTTTCAAAATTATTTTCTTATGTTGATCTTCAAAACGAACAGCCAGAAGTTTTATTCTAATATTACAAATTGTCTGACACTTGAACTCCCTTAATACCAAATGACCATTCAAAGTTTTGTTTCCATAAAAGACAAGAAAATATTTGAATAAAATTCAATTTTAAGTTTATGACAAGTTATGGTTACCATTTAAGTCAGCGGATAAGGTCATTTGGATACAATTCTTTACGGTGCTCTTTTAATTGAGCAAGTATAGTGCCAGAAACGGTTTTTAATGAATTTTTCACATGTCATTGTTAAACTTAGCTTCCTATTGGTGACTATCTTGGAGGACGGGTCGGCTTATAATAACAAGTACTTGGTCTGTATCCAAAGCGAACATTTCACGCTCGTTTGGTTGAAAGCATAAGTCTCTAAAAAGGACCTTTTTCTGTAAAATTTAAAAGGTTCAGTATGATTATTTGTTGGCCAACATTTTGGATGACATATAGACTCAAAAGTATGTGCCAAGTATCCTTTACACTTAATTATTAGCCCCAAGTATCCTTAACACTTAATTATTAGTCCTATATGCCTACTGGCTTAAATGTTAAACTGATTTTCTCTTCTGGTGATTAGAGGATCGGTAACAATAAGCCAACAGAAAATAAGTAATGCTCTCACCTTCATGGTTTTAAATCTCTTAAGAGGTTCTCGTTCTCCTAAGAGATACTTATATGTATTTCCTATAAGGCCCTATGTTATACATTTTCCTTTGCATCAGATGCAATATTTTGCTTCAAGCAATTCGGCATTCCTCTAGAAAACTATATTTTTGCATGTATTTCCCAATGTATGAACTTTAATTGCAATCAGCGGCTATTTTGAATGACGGATCGGCACCAACGTTACAACACTTGGTAAGCAACTCATACAAGTAACAAATTACAATAAAGGGCTACGCCGAGCGCAGCATGATACGACCGCAGCATGTCGACCACTGAAATTTGAACAAGTGTAAACTAAAATGAATGTGGACACAGTAATTTGCTGGACACAATGAGGACCTTGACACATTAATTAACTGGACACAAACTAGTGAAAATTTAATCCCTTATTACTAGGATATTGTAAGAGCTAAGAAATTATGTTGACTACCATCAAGTGAAATCCAAAGAAAAAACTCAGGTTGAAATCCATTGAAAATTAAAGATTTCACATATTTTGAAATATTGCAATTTGGCCCCTCTGATCCATTATAGCTTGGAAACCAAAGAGCAACGCAAAATATACTGCCATATCACTGAAAGCTTACAATGAGAACAATCTAAACATAAAAATCCCATTAAAATCTAATGAAAAATAAAGACTTCACATTTTTCTAATAATTGCAATTTTGACCCCTTTGACCACTTATAGCTCGGAAATGGTAAGAGCTACATCAAATCCGTTGACATACTTCTGACAGCTTACATTGAGAGGAATCCATAGAAAAAAATCCCATCAAAATCTGATGTAAAAAAAAAAGATTTTACATATTTCTAAAAATTGCAACTTTGGCCCCTTTGACCCCTAATAGCCCGGAAACGGTAAGAGCTACACAAAATCCGTTGACATACTATTGAAAGCCTAAAATGTGAGGAATCTAAAGAAAAAATCCCATTGAAATCGGATGAAAAATAAAAATTTTAGGTATTCTGCATGTTTGCAATTTTGCCCCGTTGGGCCCTCATGGGTTGGAAAAGAAACACGTTATCAAAAATCTGATGGCGCAGCGCTATGTTAATTTTTCATAAGGAATCCAATGCAAAAAACTGCATCAAAATCGGACTAAAAATAAAAAATAAAAAGTTTTGAAATTTGCCCCCTTTGGGCCCCATTTATCTCGTGAACGGTACATGCCACGTGAAGTCCGTTGCATGCTACTGATTGGAAATGTCCTCACGAGGACACTAAAAAAAACCCCATCAAATTCCGATAAATAATAAAGATTCTACAGTCAAATATGTTAAAACATCAAATTTAACCCTTTTTGGCCCCTTTTTTAAAAACAGGTGGGGCCACAATGACCAAAACTATGCCAAGCCTTCCTTTTGTGCCAAGGAACATTGTGTTAAAATTTCAAAAGGATTAGTCAACTGAAACTAAAGTTATTGACCAAAAACAAAAGTGTCTACAGACAACGACGACAACGCCGACGACGACGACGACGACAACGACGACAGCACCATACCATTATACGACCGCAAAACTTTTTGCGGTCGTATAAAAATGTTTCCAGACAGACTACAAAAATATTTCCAGACAGACAGACATACAAAAAGTTACAGCAAAAGCTTAGTTGACCCCATGGGTCAGGTGAGTGCTCTACCACATGAGAACAATGCATCAAAGTAATCCATGACACTATATCCCTATCAACACATATATATACAATAACCGATTTACATAAAAGATATACCCAAAAAATAGAACAATATGTGTAAATTCGATAAACAAGTATGTTATGGCACAACATTCTAGTGTAATTGAGTCGGGTTGAATCACATCCAATTATAGTCAAACATAACACAAGTTAACTGAACGATGATGTTGTGCTAACACACTGCACACACATAGTAAAAATTCTGCATATTTTATACATATTTTGAAAATTACATAGTTATATGTCATAGTGAGTATTGCTCATGATAAATGACATATTATCTCAGTGTCATGGATATCAACTCCTAATTTAATGCCCATACTAAACGTTCTATGTATAAAAGTAAAAACTATGTTTTCAAAACAGTTTGAAAGTTAATGAAAAACCTGAATGTCCAAAAAGTTCAAGCACAATCGTTAACAGGAGTATGCGGCTTAGAAATTCGTAATTTGACTGAAAACTCTTGCTTTATGTTTTGAAAGCTTTGCCAATAGAACAACATAAGCAAAACGATTTGAAAATGATATAAAAATTTCTTATCTAATCATATTTAATTGGCCAAAGGTAACTTTAAAATGCTTAAAATAGACAATGTACAGAACTGTATCAAGTTATGTTTCTAATTAATAAATAACAAAATACCGAAGTTACCATTAATTTACATTCTGCACATGCGTATTTTGTTTCTTCAGTGAAGATCAAATCAAAACATTTGGACGTCAATAAACCGAAATATGTGTAAAAGCTGATAACAAATAATCATAAGGATCTAAATAGAAAACCCAAAATTCAGCTTGAGACAGAGCTATAAATGAGGGATATTCTCCTTAATTTATATTTAGAAGCATATAAGCAGGAAATTTCAAATTACAGACAACTTTAGAGTAAACAGTTTCCCGCCAAGGTTTGAACAATCTATTAAAGTGCAAAAATATTTAATCCTGTTGAAATGGATAAAATCCTAGGATACTGAATACTTCTGAAAACTAAAGCTGATACTCCCTTAAGGTTATAACATCAAGGTCAGTGTTCATGGATATAAAAAAAATTGATGGGTGTTCCATGGAACAATTGTGTCGCCTGCACTACAGAAGAGCCACGTTTGGCCCAGTGAAACTATGAAATCTGTAAAGTGAAAATTTTAAGTATCATGTGCATGTCTATATTAGGAGAAAAATATTTATTGCAAATTTGTTTAGAATATGAATAGAGTGGACTTGCAGATTAACAAACTCAATAAACAAATGAACAATGTGGTCTTGGCAAACCTCTTAAATCTGTAAAAACAAAATCATAAGTATAATGTGCATAACCAGACCTGGTAAGCAACATATACCAGAAGTTTGGTTGGAATTTGACAGACATTTGTGAAGGAGTCGAAGATTAACAAATTAAACTAACAAATGAGCTATCTTGGCTCCGTGAACCCTCTAAAAATTTGTAAAATCAAAATTTTGAGTATCAGGTGCAAAATTATATCAAGTGATCAAAATATTCTGAAATGTTGGTTTGAATATGACTTAATAGTTTTGAAGGAGTTCCACATTAACAAGCCATATTAGCAAACGAGCAATTTTGGCTCTGTGAACCTCTAAAATCTGTAAAATCAAAATTCTAAGTATCAGGTGCAGAACAACATATCCTGAAAGTTTGGTTGGAATCGGACTACCAGTTTTGAATGGGTTGCGGATTGAAAAAACCGACAGAAGAAGCAGGCGACGACGGATAGTAATCCCTATGTGTCAACTCTGCTTACAGCAGGAGACACAAAAACTAAAGTTTAAACACTGAGAATTTTGTCCCAAAAGAAAATATGTATTGGAATATACATTTTAAATGTACAAGGGACAGTTACCCGTCTAATGTAATGCAATATAACATATGATGCATAAAAAAAATCTTAAAGACAACAGAAATTTAATATTTAATATCTATGTTATGTCGCTTTTAAAAGCGGCCACGGAACATAACACAGCAACTATGGTTGCTTAGCTTACAAAAAGTAAGTTTCTATAAAAGTATGATAAAAATAAGACATGCTTTATATTAATTTTGCAGTATTTCGAGGTATGATTACCAAACAATAGTTATGCAATAACCCACTGCTGTATGGCACATCTGTAAAATAGCAAACAATTAATATTCAATACAGTATTTTGAAGTCATCTTCTTCAAAACTATTTTGGCGTATTGCATGGCAACTTTGCTTGTTTTGTACAGCAAATATATAATGTTCTATATAATGATATAAAATATGACATGATTAATATCTATATACAAAATGCAATATAATACATGTTTTAACGTTAATACTTTATGCTGAGAACTATATAAATTTATACACTTAAACAGTGGTGCCTATACTGTCTGGATTAGAAGTCACACTTTGTCTTTCAGATATAGATGCGTGATCCCTTGAATCCACACTTGATACTGAATGTGCGTAACTCCTCCCTTGATGTGCAGGACGAGAAGGTCTATGATGATCACGATGATCACGATGACGATCACGATCACGTGATCCAGTGCTGGAGTTGGAAGCTGTACGAGCTCTTTGGTGTTGTTGTCCAGATCTAGGGCTCCGCTGTCTTGGTGGGTGCTCTTTTGATTCTATACTAGATGTCGATGGAGCATAATTACGATTGTGTTGGCGAGAACCACTTCGAGGTGGCTGTTCCCTTGAGTCCAAACTAGAAACTGAATTTGAAGGTCTTTGAGAGCTTATTGAAAGGTGATTAGGTCTAAGATATTTAGGCTCACTTTGCTGGGAATACGATTCTGATTTATTTGAACGATAACTCCTTCCGTCATTAGAAACCTCTTCGTCATCATCGTGGGATGCCAGTGGCGGCAAACGACTTAAATCAGTAACATCTGCAAAATAAACATGTGGGTATAACATTTAAGACAAGACAAAGATGGCTAATAAAGTTCTTAAATTTCTGGAAATGAGACTACTGAGTGTTTTGCGAAAGAAGCAGTGATTCGAAAACATCATTCCGACAATAACAACGGCAGATGAAAATCGGGCAGCACATAAATGATATGTTGATAATTGACAAAAACATCTTAACATTCCAAAAGGTAGATATTTAACTACAGCTATGACTAATGGAAAAAAGTAATATTCTAGACTTTGTCCTACAAAACAGATGTCAACTACTTTCATCAAACTAAGAACAGGATATTGCCGACAGCACAACAAGAAGTCGTACAATATGCAGCTGGCATCACCTTTATGTAGCTGAAGAGAAGAGGAAACTTTAGAACGTTCTTTTCGCACTGTCCCCGACTTAAAATTGAAAGAAATGTACGGACAAAAGGATTGGGCAATATACAGGAACAATTATAAGACGCAAACATACTGTTAAGGCATCAGTAAATCAGGACACAGAATAGCACAACCTATTTGACCCTAGTATATAGTATATCAATTGTCATTTATGAGACACAAATACAATGAGATACAGCTTGCAGGAGAAGTACTACAAAAAGAAGACCAGTAAAGGACATTTAGTCCATAGGATTTTGATTAAAATTTTCACAAAAAGTTGCATAAATAGTTTAGAAATCTCCATGAGGTAACACTTTTACAACTGCAATCATGAGAATATAGTATACGAGCTAAAGATAAAGGTCAGATATTAGCAGATCGTATCTTTGGGGTGCACAAAATACAAAGAGGATAAGCATTTCAATTGAGGAAATTTAATCTTTTATTTTTCATTAACATTTTCGAATTTTATGGAGTGCAATATGTAGTTTTCGCCATAAAGAAATCGCAAAAATTGTCGATATTTGTGTTTTTCGGTTGTATGCGTGATATAGGGTATTTTTTTTTCACTTTTTAAAATTTTCAGGATGTATATTGGTAATTTTTGGAGTAATTTGTAATACAAAAATAATCCCTTTATGTCTAATTCTTTGTTTAATTTGACTTCAAAGTGGCAATTTTGGTAAAAACTGTTTGTGATTTCACCGTGATAGCAAAGATATGTCAAGATATCTTTTAAAAAAATGAAAATTCACATTCAAAATTTTAATATTTATTTTCTATCAACTAATTTCTTTGAAAATAACACATAATCGATACCAAACATGTACATATTCTATGAAAAAAATACAGAATAACATGTGTGCTTTTCGCCTTGTCCCTTGTGTTACTGTAACCGTGTAATTCAACCAGGATGTAAGGGTTATCTCTCTTACTGATGAACTTGGTGTCTTCCTGAAGTACTACTTCATCTTTGTAGTATTGGATATTCACCTCTTAGGTGTGCAGGGTAACACCGTAATTTTTATTTCAGTCCCTGTTGTTACTGTATTTTCTATTATTCTTCATGTTTATTTAGCAACAGCTTGTGACCAATATCTATATTTAGTGATTTGCTTTGCAGAACAAGCTGATCCGTTGTAAAAGGGAACATACAATGTGAATAAAATTGGATTTTGTAATGAATATGTCCCTTGTGTTACGTAACACAAGGGACAAATTCGTAAAGTTGATTCTAAGCAACCATGTTTGAAAGGAAGAAAAAAACAAATGTAATCACCCTGTGCGCAATACTTTTCTCGTTCATCTTATTGAAAACACAGGTCCTTATTCACATTAGCAAGGGTTTTTGAAACATTATACAGACAGTAACACAAGGGACAATTTAAAAAAGTAACACAAGGGACATTTAAAGTAACACAAGGGACATGCATGATTGCTAACTCAACGATGCAACTTCGATATTACCATTGAATACAAATCAAATTTTAAAGTAAATAGAGCAACGAATCAGTAATTTTATACTTCTTTATTCGATAGTTTTAAAAAACTGAAAGATCTATTAGAATGCACAAAAATCTGATAACAAAAATAGCCGAAACATTAACATGCAAAAACAAATAAAGTTTGACGTGCTAAAATTTATTTGGGTTAGCTTTTCTTTATGTTTCTTAGAAAGAAGGGAGTAATAAATGACTACTAAAATGTTTTCAGAAGTAAAAAAATAAACGTGAAAACTTTCAAAAAACTTTTAATTGATCATGTTGTAGACATCAAATGTCACTTGTGTTACCAAATGTCCCTATTGTTACCTGCTTGTGCGATTGCAGGATGCCTGGATGTAAATTTTTGTCTTCAAGTAGATGAAGTAATTGACATCTTCTTTTCCATTAAGTAATTAAAATTAGAACGCTTAACCATTTTATAAGAAGAAAACAATGTTTATATGTACACGATACAAGTGTCCCTGGTGTTACTAAATGTTCCATTGTGTTACTGAAGTTAAAATTTGTATTATTTTCATGTTTTAAGTTAAAATTTTGATTCTCTTTGACTGAAAATGTTGGTTTCATCGTTCCATCTTTGGGTCATCAAACTGTAATAATTAAATTGTAAACATATAGAGACAGTATTTTATTTTTGATGTTAAAAAGTCACTAGTGCTACCAATTGTGTCCCTTGTGTTACACAATTGTCCCTGGTGTTACCGACCAGTTTTTGACAAACCAGAAATTTGTAGCTCAACTCTAGTGGTCAAACTTAAGAGGAAAGATAGCGTATGTTTGAGGTAATGATATAAACAATAACATATTTTTGATATTTAAAATAATTAGTAAATAAAATGTAAAAGTTTGAAAGGTCTAATCCCGTTCGTGTACGCAAGAGACTTGCAATTAAAAAAAAACAATCATGTAAATAACTAAACCGAGACAATATCATTTTATACCAGTAACTTTTATTCGTTCTTTATATCAAGAGGGTTACAATGGCAATATTCTGAATAACATACGTGATTTTATCATTTTTCTCATAGTAACACAAGGGACACTGGCTGGTGGCAATTGATTTATTTTTCAATTAAAATATATTTTTATGCATTCAAAGTTAATGCTGAGATGTTGTTTCTCAAACTTCAAACGATAAAGGATCCAAAACCTTAAAACTGAAACAAAATGGCCTGTTTGATTTTTTCTAAAATCATCTTCAAAATATTGACAATTTTTGAGAATGACCAATATAATATTTTATCATAAGATTTCCATTGCATGGTCTAACTCTGTGTGCAGATTTAAGCATATTTCATTTGATCGATGTCTTTTTTCGAAACTTAAAAATTTTACCTATACTTGTATCCCGTGTATCTCTAAACGCAGAAAATAATTTTAATAATGATTGATAAAGGTCTACACAAAGCTTCGCCCGATAAGACCTCAGCACAATGAATATGAAAAAGAAAGGAAATTGGGTAAATGTCATGGAGACAACACCCAATCTCCAGGTTAAAACTACCCAAAACAAAGCATCTAGGGGTCAACGTACGGTCTTCAACACAGTGAGGAACCTGGAACCTCACACCATATAGCAAGCCCTAAATGGCCCCCAAAAAGTAAAAAAGTGAATAAATCAATGGAAACAAACCACATCCAATAACCCGAATATTAAGAAACTAAAATTTTGTAAGAAGACAAGGACAAGCCAATGACCAACATATTCCTGACTTGGGACAGGCGCAAAAATTGCGGTGGGGTTAAACTCGTTTTGTTGGATCCAAACCTTCCCCCTATGTGTGGTGAATGGCTAAAAAATGAATACACAAAAAGACTCACAGTAAAAATCAAAGTAGAAAAAAGTCCGACTTATCAAGACAAGTACCTTTACAATGAAGTGCATAAAACATGAGGATGATACACATATAGGTACTGTCCTAACAAATCCTCGCAGTTACTGACAGCTAGCTATGTAAGGACATAATTTCCGTTGACTAAGATATTAATCCTTCTTACATATGAAATTCAGTTGAAATACTTCAGAGTAGATTTCCTATAACATCATCAATTTTGAAAGAAGGACATGATCTTGTGCAATGCCAAATACTGCAAAGATGAAAACGGTATAAAGCATTTAGAAGCTGATCAATATCTTTGCCTACAAAAACCAGAAGTAAAGATTTAGCAACAATGCTGTATTCATATCCTTTATTATTCAGTTTGTTCATCGGATTAATAAGTTTTGAAGGACAATTTTTGAATTTATGCGCTTTGTAAATGATATTCGCATAGAAGTTTGGATGTGAAATACCCTGGTGTATAACAGCCCTGCATGTAGAACCAAATTTCTTTAATAAGTCAATGTATTTATTATAAAATTTAGAGAATGTTTTTATCAATTTATGATATCTAAAGCCTTACTTATTGCGACGGTCAACCAAGTGGCAAAAGTTTTACTGAACAGAAGTCAAAGTTTACACCCCAAGCTTACATTCCAAAACGGAATTACGGTCGTTAAAAGTACACATTGTATACAACTGTAACCTTTTCCGTTTGATATGTATACACTGTATAGTCTTTTAAGGTAACATAATATAGGCGTGGGTTGTAAATCTTGACTTCGCTTCAGTGAAAGTTTAGCCACTTGGTTGACCGTAGCAATATTATGATCAGTAAAGACACAAAATGACTGTGGACATACTCAAGTAAAGCTACAGAACCTATTGTCACGTACATCTGTGTTATTGTAAAAACCGTGGACGCTTCTAAGGGCAATCTTTCCATAAACTTACCTAAACAGAAATCAAGACAAACATATTTCAATTAAAATCAATAAAAAAAATTGTTTGAAATTGTTTAAAGTATATTCTGTAGTCCAAATATCGTTATGAAAGGGTAATACTTAGTAAAATTCAAGGTGAAATAAAAAAGAAAACATCAAAATTCGATGAAAAATAAAACATTTTAATCAACGCTTACAAAGTTCGCGTAAACAGAGATGCATGCATATGCAATGCTAGGTGATCCTACCATGTACACTGACAGCGATATGAACTTGGATGTAAATTTGAACGGAAAATAAATCAAGCGAAAAATATAGGGCAAAGAGTCCTAATTTCATCGGAGGCTGAGTCAACCAAAGATGCACCTGCATGTAAGGTTTGATGACTCCATACTTTGTGCAGAGATATACACCCGAATAATGGCGTAGACATAGACACCGGGGCGAACTAGAAATTCAGGTACTTTGAAAAAGTGGGATGTCTCCTCCTTTTGTGTATTACTGTCTTAATAAGACGTTGACATATCATTTAGTGGTCTATGGCACATAATTCATGATTGGATTGTGTTCATCATAAATGTACAAGTTTGTTCAACATTTGAAAATGAAAGTCCTGTAGCGAATGCATTGCCCTTTCACATATCATGTCAAGTCAAGTAAAATTTATTTAAAGTCGGTAAAACATATAACATATAACATAAGATCTAAAGAGCTTTTAAAACCGACATATACATACATAAGAAAACACTACTTTTTAGTCATAATTTTCAGAGAACAGTGTAAAACTGTAAAGCATTCACAAAATTTTGTTTTTGGATAAAGCAGTGAAGTCAAACGAAATGGAAGACAGTATCGTGTCAAGAAGAATCAGCATATGATGGATTTCAAAGGCTCTCATTCAACTTTAATTCCAGTTTATACGTTAAATGAAATGGAGAATCGGGTCAAGACCATGGTGACAAGAAGAGATTTTTTTAGGTTCGTCAGCAGATATATCCAAAATGTTATTTCTGTCGGATTAACTATAATGCCAGTCCAATATATATAATTGTCATAATTATGTGTAAAAACGGCAGAAAATAATGTGCTAAATAGCATTAAAAGAGATTTTCTTTTGTAGATTTAACTATTTTCGATAAATGAAAAAAGTAGGTTGAACTATTTTATTGCGATTATTTCTGCAAAGAAGTGTGGCAACTTTCTCCTGAACGTATTTTCTTCAGCAGGCACATTATTAAATGTAATGCAAATGTATTAAATCCAACTGTTTGAAGAAGTCATCTGTTATATACATCATTATAAAATCAATTCCGAAAAATGTTCATGCTTCTTTTTATGGAGACTTTGTCTCATTTGCATTTACTCCATATCTCTTTATAATTCATTTAACATAAAAGATTCAGCCACTAAACATTCCAAATGAATACAAATTTGACAGATTTGGACAAATTTTGTAGGTTTTTGTTTTAATTCGCTGTAAAGCACTCCGAGGACAAAACTTGGAAGGGCAAATGTTAATACTCTCTCTAGAAAAAAAAGTGGTTTTAATTCTTAGTGTCCTTAAAAAAAACGGCAGTAGCATACCGAAGGAACAAAGAAAATGATGATTACAAAATTCAAGTAGTAGCATTTCTTCAAACACTGTAAAATGGCTAAAGTGGACACATTTACATTGTTGTCCGACTGCTAATATGTCAGAAACGTACAAGAATGTCATATTAAGGAAGTGCATGTACCAGAGATCACCTTAAACGATTTCGACAACATTTGAAAATAAGAACAGAACTCTTGGCTAAATGGTTATGCTCTTTTGCACAAACGCATGTGTACTTACTTACAAAAATTTTTATTCAAAGTTGAAAAATCAAGAGTATTTTTCAAAGAGTATTGCTCTGTCCTTTTTCCAGCACAATCTCGAACCTGTTCCGTCGGCATGTTTATGAACACACTTAAATGCCTTCACGATTTTGTTTTATGAAAAGTATTACCTGTAACTTCTGATGTTGTGATGTATGACACTGCTGGTTTTGCAGGTGTCATGTACTTTTCCCCACCTTTCTTCTTTTTATTATGTCGAATGAATAAAAATACGACGGCAGCACAGATAATCAGAGCTACAATAACTCCTATCACTATCCCGCCGATGGCTCCTGGTCCTCTGCAAAATCAAAAATTCAAACAATGAACATTACCAGAGAGATTATGTTGTGGAAATATCAAAGATATATCTAGAAGATTATTCAAAATTAAGATAAACATGTAGACTACTTACAAATGGGTTTGATATCGGGCAATACGGGACTTTTGAATCGTGTTGAACCCGGAAACAGCTCTATTTTCATAAGTAAAATATCAATACATCAATACATTGAAAGGGAATTACAAATAAATGAACACTGATGAGCTAAGTGTTATTTAAATTAAATTGATTTGTAGCGCTTCAGGTTATTTTTTTTTTTTCGTCAATTAAAATTTAGTTAAAGAATTGTCATATAGGAATAAAATGTGGACACAGGATATGTCTCGCCCGCCCCTTGCATGGCCTTAATTTGCACATTGATCTACTGCAGCAGGAATAAAAATTAAGAAATAATTCATGGCTATTGGAAATTTAACCATGGGCTTGGCCTTTATATTCGAATTTAACCCAGAGTGTCAGCGAGGGTTTAAATTAACGAATATAAAGGCCCAGCCCATGGTTAATGACAATAACCATATACCTGCCATGAATTATTTCGATTCTAATATGATAGAAAATGGAATTTTCCATTCTGAAGTGACCTAAGAGAAGGCGGATTTTCCACCTCCATTGCTGTCTGTGATAATGCACTGTACCGCCAGATCACCGTAGACCAAGGGCCAGTAAACCAGTTTGTCCTACCAGAATCCTGTGTACTTATTGTCTTGAAGTCGACGACAGGGGACATCAGGGCCGAGGCAAGACACTGTCACTGATCAGAGATCGCTTCGTATGGTACGGAATGAACAGAGACACTGAAAATTGGATTAGCCAGTGTAACAGATGCATAAGCCCGAAGAAACTAGGTAATCTGACAGCGCCACTCATAAACATCGCGTCATTCCAGCTATTGGAATTAGTGTGCAGGGATAACTTGAGCTTAGAAATATAGAAAAGCGGTTATGACGATGTATTAGCCATTGCCGACCACTTCACCTGATATGCCTTCGCAGTAACGACAAAGCAAAAGACTGCAAAACGACATCAGAAACCTTCTGCAATGACCTCGACGTGCATTGTGGTTTGCAAAAGAGGATTCATTTTGAACAGGATACCAACTTTGAGTTCAAGATCGTCAATAGATTGTGCAACATCACAGAAATGTAGAACCAGTCCTTTTTATCAGATGGGGAACGCAACGGCCGAGCGTTTCAACAGAACCCTACTCGACATGCTTTGAACTTTAAAACCATGCAAAAGGACAGGAAGTTTCACATTGCTGGACTCGTCCATGCATACATGTTTGGGTACCCATAAACCAGTTTAACCCTACCGCTGGTCTTTTCTAGTGCCGGTACCAAGTCCGGCTATCCCGAGTTCCTATTAATTGCAAGTGGAATTCGCCCTTTTTGGTTTACAAAGAGGGGTGAAAACTCGCCATAAATAATTGTTGGATGCAGTGTTGGTACAGATGGATTAACTACCTTAACCACGTGGCCACCAAGGCCTCTATTTAGTATATATGGCCAGGACCACTTATCTATGCACATGTTATCTATCCTCTGATCATACTGAAGCAAAATCTAAAATTATTCTCATTTTAATTGGGTTTGTGTTGTTTATCTTTATGCAGGTCCTTTTTCTTCTTTTCTATGCCGTACTAATTGTGTTTCCAATGTTTTCATGTTGCCATTTAAGCAATAACAGTACATTATTTGAATACCCGAGGCCGTCAATCGTAGATTTGATGGTCAAAATGCAGTTTATAGGCGACGCGTAGCGGAGCCTGTAAACAGATATTTTGACCGTCAAATCAAGATTGACTCCCTCGGGTATTCAAATAATGTAC
>MJUU01048808.1:66501-91077 GCA_002080025.1 Modiolus philippinarum
CTTCAGGTTAAATGGTCGGTCCCTTATACATTTCTATTGAAAATTTCATGTCAACAGACCCATCACGATAACATTGATCTCGATAACATTTCGACGCCGTCCATTTTTCAATCATGACGTTACTAACGAGGCACGTCATTACTCCCGCAATCCGCTAGAGGCGTTGAATTACGTACACTTCGCCTTAATGGCATGATATAGTTAAATATAGTATATCCTTCCGGATCAAGTGGATAACGATATTTCTCCAGTTCGAGATAGTTAAATTTGTGATTTTCAACATGCGAATGGAGAAAATGGAGAATGGAGAATGGAGAAATATCGTAATCCACAAGCATTCGGAAGGATATATTGTTTCTCAAATGACTTTTACTGTGTTTCGGACGCATACTCAATGGTTCAGCACGGTTGTCAACGTTTGCCATGCTATCTGAACGCCTAGTAACGATGACGTCACAATAAAACTTTATGAATGAAATGAAACGCCGCGGGAAACATCACGCAGAAATTTAACCAACGTGTGGATTGAAAATAATATGTATTTTTAACCAACTGGGTTAACACGCTAAGAATTGGAGAAAAACTATTCTTAACCTTTATTTCCTTCATAAACTAAAACGAACAAAATTAAAAAATATTGTTGTTTTTCATCCCGTTTACTCATATTCCGATACCATTTGCGCATGTGCGAAATATATGGTTATCGAGTATTAACCTGGTTGACGATTAACAAGAGCCATGTTAAAATAATACATAATCTTTAGCAGTGTTTACAATTTCCTCAGAAAAATATGATGTGATCACTCATGCATGACTAAAGAGCCAGGGCCATCATTTGGGCGTGAAATCGGTATGTACATCCCAAAATGCGACTTCATGTCAAATATCAAGTGCCAAGGACTACTGGTATAGGCTGTACAAACTGCTTGCTAAAAACTTAAAGTGATCGTTCATGCGTGACTAAGGGGCCAGGGCCACCATTTGGGCGTGGAATCGTATGTACTCCCCAAGACGCAACTTCATGTCAAATATCAAGTCCCTAGGACTACTGGTATAGGCTGTACAACCTGCTTGCCAAAAACTTAAAGTGATCGTTCATGTGTGACTAAGGGGCCAGGGTCACCATCTGGGCGTGGAATCGGTATGTACTCCCCAATACGCAACTACATGTCAAATATCAAGTGCCTAGGACTACTGGTAAAGGCTGTACAAACTGCTTGCTAAAAACTAAGTGATCGTCCATGCGTGACTAAGGGGCCAGGGCCACCATCCGGGAGAGGAATCGGTATGTACTCCCAAGACGCAACTGCATGTGAAATTTCAAGTGCCTAGGACTACTGTTATAGGCTGTACAAACTGCTTGCTAAAAACTTAAAATAATCATCCATGCGTGATTAAGGGGCCAGGGCCATAATCTAAGTAGGGATTTGAGTTGTACCCATAATAATGCAACTGCAGTGCACATCAAATACTATGGACCTACAACTAACATAAGCTTGTTAATTCACAATAGTTTGCAATTGTTGACTCCACCGCCGCCGCCGGAAATGCTATCCCTAAGTCTCGCTTCCGCGACTTTTTCGTCGCGGGCGAGACAAAAATTATAAATGCACTTCATTTTCATAAATAGATTGTTTTTATGTGGTATATATTTATTATTTCAATAGGTTTAGAAATCCAGTATTCCTTCTTACTCGTATCCGAAGCGATCGTTGCCGCCTTCAATTACACGAGAGTTCCTATCTCGAAAGTCCGTATAGTATACCGCTATTGGCTTCAGTATTCATTATTATATACTTATTGACTGGTTATGAGGAAATAATAAGTTTGTTGTGCAATTCCAAAGATCCTGACTATTGACCGAGGCGTAGTCGAGGTCATTAGTTAGGGCAAAGGAGACAACAAACTTGCTATTCACAAATAAACCGTCTATTGTTACCTGACTGACTAACACCGACTGTGATAAAAACCGGACTTTTCACTGGCAGTGTGACGGGTGCCACGCGTGGAGCAGATCATGATTACCCTTCCGGAACACCTGATGATACTCCCGGTTTTCAGTGGGAGTTTACACTGTCAGTGCTTTAGTTTTTGTGTTGTCTTGTATATGAAACTGTAATCTTTTAGTTTTGTCTTCGTTGTTGATGTATGTCGTACCGATTTGTCCTGGTTATTGTCCAAATGCTTAATAGACTATTAAAAGCTTTTTAAACTTCTACTATGGTACTGTTTGAGGGTTAGAAAAGTAACACGTACCAGGGATATGCATGTAGCATATCATACTTACCCTTCCGGAGCACCTGATGATACCTCGGTTTTTATAGGGGTTCACACTGCTAGTGCTTTAGTTTTGTGGCGTTCTTGCTCATTTTTGTTTATTTGTTTTGTCTTTGTCATACTGTCTCAATTCGTGTTTCTGTGAATTGCCGTGATTTTGGATTTACGATACTTTCCTCGTTCTTGCTTCGGTATTCATTTGCCGATGTATCTATTAGTAATTTTTATATATTAATATGTTTTCAGTTTAATATTTATTAAAGAATCCTAGCATATGTGTCGTGTAGTTAACGCCCGGAAATGACGTGTTACAAAATGGCCCTCAAATAGGGACACGTTACAATACATTAACAGCCACCTATATTCATCGTCAAGAGAGCACAGAATAACGTTCGACTCATTAAGGAATGGATCCATTCCCTTACGGAACATTAAACATAGGTAATCAACGATTACAGAGTTCGCCTCGTTATGGCACATTGTCAGAGTAACCCAATTTTGCCTAGATGCATATGCTGATCTACCATCAGAGATGTATGCATATGCAAGGTTACAATGATCCTACCATGTATAGTGACTGAGATCTGAACTCATCCAAAAACTTGAATGTAAATCAATCAAGCGTAAAATATAGGTCAAAGTGACCTAATTTTGCCTGGATGCTGACCTACCATCAGAGTTGCATGCATATGCAAGGTTACAAGATCCTACCATGTATAGTGACTGAGATCTGAACTCATCCAAAAACTTAACTGTTAATCAATCAAGCATTAAATATAGGTCAAAGTGACCTAATTTTGCCTTGATGCTGACCTAACATCAGAGATGCATACATATGCAAGGTTAGATGATCCTACCATGTATAGTGACTGAAATCTGAACTCGTCCAAAAACTTGAATGTAAATCAATCAAGCATAAAATATATGTCAAAGTGACCTAATTTTGCATGGATGCTGACCTACCATCAAAGTTGCATACATATGCAAGGTTACATGATCCTACCATGTATAGTGACTGAGATCTGAACTCAGACATAAACTTGAAAGTAAGTCATTCAAGCGGAAAATATAGGTCAAAGTGACCTAATTTTGCCTGGATGCTGACCTACCATCAGAGATGCATGCATATGCAAGGTTACGATGATCCTACCATGTATAGTGACTGAGATCTGAACTCGGACGTGAAATTGAATGTAAGTTGTTCAAGCGGAAAATGTAGGTCAAAGTGACCAAAATTTGCCTGGATCTTGACCTACCATCAGAGATGCATGCATATGCAAGGTTACATGATCCTACCATATATAGTGACTGAGATCTGAACTCGGACGTAAACTTGAATGTAAGTCGTTCAAGCGGAAAATAGATGTCAAAGTGACCTAATTTTGCCTGGATGCTGACCTACTATCAGAGATGCATGCAGATGCAAGGTTACATGATCCTACCATGTATAGTGACTGAGATCTGAACTCGGACGTAAACTTGAATGTATGTCATACAAGCGGAAAATATAGGTCAAAGAGACCCAATTTTCTTGGAGGCTGTGAGATAGCCCAAGATGCATCTGTATACAAAGTTTGATGATCCTACCCTTCATAGTTACCAAGATATATACCTAAATGCGGACGCGGACGCGGACGTAGACGCGGACGCCGGGGGTACTCCAATAGTCCTCCTCAACTTCGTTGAGGCGAACTAAAAACCAAGAATCAACTACCCAGCTGACACTTGGCTCATTACCAACTATGACAAGTTGAAGATGGTGGATAATGTACTGTACCGCCAGATCACCGTAGACCAGGGACCAGTAAACCAGTTTGTCCTTCCAGAATCCTGTGTACTTATTGTCTTGAAGTCGACGACAGGAGACATCAGGGCCGAGGCAAGACACTGTCATTGATCAGAGATCGCTTCGTATGGTACGGAATGAACAGAGACACAGAAAATTGGATTAGCCAGTGTAACAGATGCATAAGCCCGAAGAAGCTAGCTAATCTGACAGCGCCACTCATCAACATCGCGTCATTCCAGCTATTGGAATTAATTTGCAGGGATAACTTGAGCTGAGAAATATATAAAAATAAAGGGCTACGCCGTCGCAGCATGATACGACCGCAGCATGTCGATCACTGAAATTTCAACAAAAGTAGCTAAAAGTGAATGTGGACACAGTAAAGAGCCTGACACAATAATTAGATGAACACAAAAAGAAGCTTGACACAGTTATTAGCTGGAAACAAACTACGGAAAAAATCAACCCTTTTGATCACTTATTGATAAAAAAAACTGTAAGAGCTATGCAAAATATGTTACTATCAACTAACACTTTACATCCATAGAAATTAAAAAAAAATCCATCGAAATCAGATGAAAAATAAAGATTTGACATATTTAGAAAAATTGCATTTAGGTCCCTTTGACCCTTTGTAGCTCGGAAAAGGTAAGAGCAACGCCAAATCCTTTGGCATACTACTGAAAGCTTAGATCAAGAGGAATCCAAAGAAAAAAATCCCATCAAAATTTGACGAAAAATAAAGATTTGACATATTTAGAAAAATTGCAATTTTTGCCCCTTTGAACCCTTGTAGCTCGGAAACGGTATATGCCACACCAAATCCGTTGACATACCTCTGAAAGCTTAGATCAAGAGGAATCCAAAGAAAAAAAATCCCATGGAAATCCGATGAAAAATAAAGATTTGACATATTTCGAAAAATTGCAATTTTGGCCCCTTTGACCCCTAGTAGCTCAGAAACGGTAAGACCTTCGCAAAATCCATTGGCATACTACTGAAAGCTTAGATCAAGAGGAATCCAAAGAAAAGAATCCCATCAAAATCCGATGAAAAATAAAGATTTGACATATTTAGAAAATTTGCAATTTTGGCCCCTTGTAGCTTGGAAACGGTAAGAGCAACGCAAATTCCGTTGAAATAATCTGAAAGCTTAGATCAAGGGGAATCCAAAGAAAAAAATCCAATTGAAATCCGATGAAAAATAGAAAGGACAAGGTGCGATAAGGGCCTGATTTGGCCCTAAATTTCTCTGATTTTTTAAGTTGCACCTGTATATTTTCTTTAATGTTGGTTTGAAAGATCATATACCACTGAAGGAAAAAATACAAAATTTAGAACCCATGACGTCACAATAAGTACAGTTCTGACGTCATGTTGAAGCTACTTTTGAACGTTTTCATAGAAATACAAGGAATTTGGCATATTTTCGAACGGTTTTTCTAATCGGAAACATAGAGCACATTCAAGAACCAATTAGATATTTTACCAAATTGTTACTACAGATGCATTGGGCCTCCCACATGAATATTTTTGTGGTTCTTGCCTGTGCTCTATTTTTCCTATGAAGAAAAAGTATTGAGAATGAGTCAAATTTGCCATTTTTTTTAGAAAATGTGCAATTTGTCCCATTTTCTACACTGAAAAACTCTGTAATCGTATATCAATACTTGAGTAATCTTCCTTTTAACTGTTAACCTATATCCATAGAACATTTCAACAAAAAATAATGTGAATTTAAGCAAACTGATTTTTTGAGGCCAAATAAGGCCCTTACCGCACCTACTCCTTTACATAATTTGCAAATTCGCAATTTTGGCCCCTTCGGCCCCTCATAGCTGGGAAAGGAAACAAGTTACCAAAAATCTAATAGCTGAGTGCCATATTAATTTTTCACAAGGAATCCATTGAAAAAACTGCATCAAAATCGGACTTAAAATAAAAAAAAATATTTTTTTTGAGATTAGCCCCTGTTGGGCCCCATTTATCTCGTGAGCAGAACATGCTACGTGAAATCCGTTGGCATACTCCAGATTGGAAATTTCCTCAGGAGCACCCTGAATCAAACCCCATCAAAATCCAATAAATAATAAAGATTCTACAGTCAAATATGTGAAAACACCCAATTTAACCCTTTTTTGGCCCCTAATTCTGAAATGGGTGGGCCAAAAACTAAAGGAAAAAAACGTTTCTCAAGAATGTTCCAAGAAACATCATACTAAGATTTGAAAACAATCCGTCCGCTAGAACCAAAGTTATGCTGTCCACAGACACGAAAATACCTAATTTAACCCCTTTTTGGCCCCTTTTTTGCCTCTTTTTCAAAAACGGGTTGGGCAGGGAACGCGAAATTAAAACCCGGGCTTAAGCTTATGCCAACAAACATCATGCTAAAATTTGGTAACAATCCGTTCACTAGAACTAAAGTTATGCTGTCCACAGACGCCGACGCCGACGCCGATGCCATACCATGATACGACCGCAAAATTTTTGCGGTCGTATAAAAACGGTTATGACAATGTATTCGCCATTGCCGACCACTTCACCTGATATGCCTCAGCAGTAATGACGAAGCAAAAGACTGCAAAACGACATCAGAAACCTTGTGCAATGACCTCGACGTGCATTGTGGTTTGCGAAAGAGTATTCATTCTGACCAGGATACCAACTTATTTCAAGATCGTCAATGGATTGTGCAACATCAAAGAAATGTAGAATCAATCCATTTGATCAGATAGGGAACGTTTCAACAGAACCCTACTCGACATGCTTTGAACCATGCAAAAGAAGGACATGAAGTTTCACATTGCTGGACTCGTCAATGCATACATGTTTGGGTACCCATAAACCAGTTTAACCCTACCGCTGGCCTTTTCTAGTGCCGGTACCAAGTCCGGCTATCCCGAGTTCCTATTAATATTTATGTTTGTCTCTTGTCTTCATTAGTGTCTTTCTTGTACAGTGTGCTAGTGATTGTGGCATGTGATTGTGTTATCGACCATTTTATGTGTTTTCTGTTATCCCTTATTGTAATACAACTCCAATCGCCAGATTACCACCGGCTACTACTCGTACTTCTTGATGTTCGACGCCAACCAAGGTTGCCAATGGACTTTGCCTTTGGACTGGAACCAGATACCAAGAACACAGGCACGAAATACGTGAATCAAATGGATGACTGTTTAAAGAATTCTCAAGACTTAGCAACATAGCAGCTAGATCAGCTCAAGAACGCCAGAAGTAAGGTTATGACAAGAGGGTCAGAGGAGCAACTTTACAACACAGAAACCGAGGTTTTGTAAAGATACCGGCAGTCGAATGAAAGCACAAGCTATCTGACAAAGGGAAAGAGTACCCGTTCCTGGTTGATAAGCAGTCTAACAAGGACATCCCATTGTACTTGGTACAAAAAAGAATGGAGAAGGGAAGAAAAGAACATTCTACAAGAACCTTTTACTCCCAATTGATTTTCTGCCAAGAGATGATGAAAGAAAACTCCTGCCATTAAGGTCAGACATGTCAAGAGATAATCTAACAGCCTTGACCCGTACAAATCACTAAAGGACCCGGTAGGTGATCTCAGAGAGACCATCACCACAACAGTGACGAAGAAGATTATAGCTACCCCATCAACCACAAGATACACCACCTGGAAGACCAAGGAGAAACCACGAGCTTACCTCGAGGATTACGCAGCTAAACAGGCCACAATTGCTCTAGAATGGAAACAGAAAATCAACTGGCTAGCTATATAAGGAACAAGCAGTCAATACAGATTTGATGGCCTCAAGTTTGCCTCATCCAGGACCATTCAGGAAATCATGAATATAAAATAGTCAAACCATGTCGAGGGCGCCCTTTTTGCTGAAGAGGAGGAAGATAATTGCATGATGTAGACGTCATTTCGTCAACAGGGGAATTGTAGGAGAGTGATATTTTTGTAATATAATCTTAGTATTTCATATATTGTTTTCAGTTCTAAATATTTATTTAAAAACACGTATATTATGTGTTATGGTGTTTACGCAGGGGGGCCTTCCTGTTACACATATCGAACGACAAAAGAAAAATTAATAACACTTCAGTGACTGTACCTCTGGATTATCTGAATTTGAAACATTTTAATCAAGTATTCGGTTTTTTTCTTATTTCAACAAATTTGTTGGTCTTTTTTGTCTCTACATTTGTTTTGCTGTATTTGCATTTTTACTATATCACTGAAGTTCACAAATATCAAACATAATAATTTTTATTTGCCCTTGTCCTGGGATCATTCGTTTCTAGACTGACGGTTCGGTTCTCACTTGCTCTAGTATATAATATATTTCTTTGTTTGCAAACAATTTCAGTAATAATTCAGCTTTATCGTGGCAATCACTTTAAATAGTGACGGAAGTAGAAGTACTCGGAAAGAACAACCACTCCAGTGCAGGCAATTTGCCTAACTTATCATATACACGTACAGGTTGCAAGTGGAATTTGCCCTTTTTGGTTTACAAAGAGGGGTGAAAACTTGCCATAAATAATTGTTGGATGCAGTGTTGGTACAGATGGATTAACTACCTTAATCACGTGGCCACCCAGGCCTCTATTTAGTATATATGGCCAGGACCACTTATCTATACACATTTTATCTATCCTCTGATCATACTGAAGCAAAATCTAAAATTATTCTCATTTTAATTGGGTTTGTGTTGTTAATCTTTATGTATGTCCTTTTTTTCATTTCTATGCCGTACTAATTGTGTTTCCCATGTTTTCATTATTTGAATACCCGAGGCCGTCAATCGTAGATTTGATGGTCAAAATGCAGTTTATAGGCGACGCGTAGCAGAGCCTGTAAACGGATATTTTGACCGTCAAATCAAGATTGACGCCCTCGGGTATTCAAATAATGTACTGTTATTGCGATTCTAATGCAACAAATCAATGTCATGTTCTATTTNTAACTCGTGAATTTGTCACAATATTAGGAACCAGACTAAACAGGGAACCGACTTTGTCACAGGTGTGTAGATGGTGGAATTGACGGTCAGTTTTGACCAATCAAAACCTTCTTTATATAAATGTTGCATTAGAATTGTCTTTGCCGTCTTTGGATTAAACAAGAGAGTCCAAAGAACAGCCATTGCGACAAGGATGAAAACTTGCACCCATCAGAAAGAGAACTTCAAATCCTTACATATATAAAACAAAACTTTCTCAATAAATAGCAAAATACCGAAGTTATTGATTAATTAGTTGCAATTTAACATTCAGCTATACAAGACGAGAGCAAATTTATCAGTTAAAATTTTCTATCAGAAAAATAAAAAGGTTGATGGGAAAGAGTTCAGATTGCCACTTGAAAAAGAAAGAAATGGGTAGGGGTAGGAAACATACGACCCCATTCGAACATCTATTTATTTTTTTTTAACAAAATAACAGTTCATTCAAACTTCAATTCTTATTACTACTAAATGTAGAGATTAATATTACGTAACAGTTTAACATTCAGCTATACAAGATGCATTGTAGGGATTTTTTTGGATCGTAATATATGGGAATAAATTTCATGTCCCTACCAATTTCTTTCTTTTTCAACTGGCAATTAAATGTAGGACTGAAAATATTAAATAAGAAACTGGTTTACACTTTGCTTGTAGTTTTGAGCAAAAGTTTGTTTTTTTTTAATATATAAAAATTTGCTTTTTTAAAAGCTTTTAACATAGTAAATTATTGAACTGTCAACTGTACGTTTTGGAATCAAGAATCATTATGTTAAGCAACGCAAGATTAATATCTTGTTCGTCGGATACTTTCTACAAAAATACTATTTTTGACGCTCAGGTAAGGGACCGCAAGAATCTCTACAAAGTTCTGAGTAAAAAAAAATCTGTCACGAAAAAGTTATCACATACCATTCAGTTTTGATGGCGAACAAAATAAAGTAGATAACACATTATTCAGCATGACCGAGACTCTTTTTTATTTTCTTCGTGTGTATACCCTTGTGTAGATTTCCATAACATTAATCCAGATAAATCACGATAAAGTATGTTGCTTCACGAAAGGCTGCATTTTCATTTTTGTGCCAATTATCTGTTGCAAAAAGTGTCTCCAACGTTTTGTGTATGCTTTCGGTGAAATATTTTATATTTCATACAGAATTCAGGCTAAACAAAATGACCAACTGCTAAAAATGGCGTGGTATCCTGTTTTCAGCGAAAAACGATCCACCGTGATCAAGGAATCTATAAAAGCGAAAATTATAGGAACTGTTTACTTTAAAAATGTGTCGAAGTTGTTTTTTAATTTTTGGAATATACATGTAACGTCTCTTGAGGAAGTTTCAGTCCATGTTTGGCCAATTATTTAAGTGTTATTTTATTTCAAATATTTAAGATTTACATTTAAATATAAGGACAGCACACTGATGTAATACCTTAAATACAATCAGATCAATGAAATTGCATTAAACAATGAACACATTCGACAAAAAGTTAAAACACTTATACACACTTTTCTGCTTAAATTTATTTGAACCACTTCAAACTTAAAAGAAATATGGTCCGCTCATTTTAATTTTTTTTGTCAGTTTGTATTTTTTACGTGAAAAAATATGCTGCTCGTTTTTTTTTCAAAAATACCCCCACTAAAAAAAATTTCAATTTCCAGCAAAAAAGTGAATGAAAAAATCGCTACCATATTTTTTTTGAAATTTTTGAAATGTTGTGGAACTAACAATAATATGGAGTGTCAATGTCTATAAAATTATATAAATCAAACATTTTCTACAACTTCACATGCTATAATTCTGAATCAGTTAATCATTCAGGAGTCGAAAATTTTATCAATATTTCTTTTTTAAGTTGAAATACGATTCGAGGGTTTCACGAAGTTCGTTTCACTCACTACGTACGTGAAACTTCAATGTGTGAGGCTTCGTATTTCAACTTGAAATGGAATGTTGATAAAATTTCCGACTCCTGTATCAGGATCTTGAGTATATATTGTGGCATAATAAATGTGCTAAACTTAAGCAATTGTATGCCTTTTAAAAATATCTATTTAACTAGACAGTTATCCTTGAAATATACTCACAAGCCATCATCTGAAACAGGAGTAGCACAACATGGTTCATACGTATTTTGGTTACAGCAACCATAGAAACAATCTTTTCTACTGCTATATGACTGACCACCGGGGTTTGGATTTGCAATTACAAAATAGCATTGTGTCGTCTGCTGACTCCACACCTGATCTGCAACCGGAAAACGATAATATAGGTTAAACATTTACGCTACATGCCCATTCACATCTCATTTTTGGTAATGAGGGGAAACTATTATTGTGATAATTTATTAAGGTTTGTATTACTGCATCAAATTAAATAGGAGCAAATTATTATTGCAAAACATTCATAAGATATTCAAAATTTTCAATTTTGGACAGTTGCATAACTTGATGTCAGTAAAAATTGCAGCTGGCATGGCGCTGCAATTTTTCCCAGAACTGAAATGAACTCTTTATTTGAATTTTGTTGCGCTTTCAAAAACAAAATGTCATATTTACAATTTTGAATTTTCTCAGCAGGAATATGTAATTCATTTAGAGTGAGTCTTATAGGAGTCTTCCTAATTTTTTGGAAGTATGGCCATTCAAAAAGAATTTATCCAAGTGATTTGAAGTGAAATTACATTTAAACTACTTTTCTTGACAAATTTAAAAAGAAAAGATAACACAACAAAAAATACCGAAGTTGCACAAAAAGCAGTAAATTTCGTTGTGCTGTACACATGTTTCAAGCAGCATTGGAAAGCCATTATCCAAAAGAAGTCTAGAAAGAAGTACACATATAAAAAAAAAAATCGAAATCGGAAACCAAATCCAGTACCAAGAACATCTACCGAGTGCCATACACGGAATGAAGTATTTTTGATAAAACAGTAAATTTCTATAGCACGCTAGGTAAAATGTTCATGTCAGACATGTTGGGCTGGTGAATACCATCGGGGACCTCTGGTCCACAAGCAGCGGTATCGGCCCAATGGTTCAAAATAAAAAAAATACCGAAGTTGCATAAAAAACAGTAAATTTGTACACGTGTTTTAAGAAGTTACATCTCATCAGAAGCATTAAAAGAAAATAATATAGAAAGCCATAATCCAAAAGTAGTCCAGTAAGAATTAGTCATTCCGGAAAGTCGAAATAGGGAGGCAAATTCAATACAAAGACATATACCGACTGCCATACACTGAATGAAGCCACAGTATCTTTTTAGTGGTTAGAATTTTGATAAAACAGTAAATTTCTATAACACGCACGGTAAAATTTTCATGGCAGACATAAAATACGATTTGTTTGGGAATTCTTAGACATGATATTAAATATTGTAAAGTTGTCACATAGACCCAGACTATATACAGTCCCTGACTCTAACAGCTAAACATGTTGACTTCCTAACCACCGCAGGGTATGTGCGTTGCACGTTTTGTTGTTCTTGTGTACAAGTTACATGTCCCGACTAAGATGTTACATCACACACGTTGTAAATATAATTGTAGGACTTAACAAACACTTTTTTACCCGCTCTGACTATTTTTTTGGGGGGTAATATTGTTGCTTTTTGATGGGTTAAAATAATTTAATATTTACATGTGATGTGATACATTGTGTACTAATGTCTGGCTGTAACATTCGCAGTCCTAGAATTGGACCTTACCTCCCCCTTTTTTTGAAAAAAAAACGTAGAGAAATTAGGGCAAAAAAATGATAAAAATGGCAAATAAATAATAAATAACAGAATTACAAAAGCCATCTTAAACCCTCCGTGTGCTTTTTTTCTTTTTTCAAAGGTTGTGTAACTTACCCATTACCGTTCCCACCGACAAGTCCCGATTTAAAACAAATAAAAGGGGGGTTATGATTCACTGAATATCTAATGGACTTTCCACTATAATTGTAGTCATGTGTTTGGTTCTTTATGCGTTCGAATTATTTCCTTATTGTAATTTAAACATGTATTTTCATATTTTACCTGCCAGGTATGTAAACAAAATAATTCCGATTTGAATCGCCATTTTCTCGTCTTTATGTGACTAACATGGTTTACCTGTGTCTAAATATAGTAATATGACGCTTGAAAAAATTGTTGAATACAGACCTGTATATAGATAACATATTTAGTAACACAATGTAGGGAGACACCTAAAATCCATAACTAAATCGAAGTGGACCACTTATCTTTGACTAGTATGATAACCTATAAGGTGACCAAATAAAGTAAAATAATTTTGATAAGTCAAATACACGCATCAGAATAAGAAAAGAGACTAAACTTCGACTTCTTTGACAAATAGGAGGGGTCAAATAACCATCTACTAAGATTCTATATATATAATTTTTTTTACGCAGTGCAACAGTTATTTTTTTCTGATTTGATAAATAATTCAATACCAGACGATTATTCATTTTAATGCATCTGAAAATTTTTCATTCCTTCTAGTGGTATGACTGTTATCATTACTAAATACATTACGAATCCGTAAATTGATCAGAAATTATACGAAATCAACCTTAGTGAACATTTGTAACCACTAACTAAATTAATATAATGAATAAAATGTCTTAATATCAATAAGTAAATTGAAACGTGAGTAAATCTCGTTTTTGCAGGTATTCAGCATACTTCTGGAGTTAATTCCACAACCGTCCAAGAATATATTGCAGCCGTCAAGCGATTGGCAAATGTTTCATTTCAAAGAGATGTACGTCAATCTACACCCGACACTGACGTCCTGAAGGACTTCCTACGGTGAAAAAACACGTTCAACACATTGTTGTTAATTGATTGGCAGCAGATCACATAGATGGTGATTGTAGAATAATTGATTGACGGTACTAAGATTGGTTGGAATCGAATTTAAAATCATATATGGGCAGTGCCGAATCAGTCGTTCTACACACTACACACGCAGTCTTTTGTGGCATCCCGTCAATCAATTATCAACAATGCTCATTTCCCTGCGATCATCCTTTCACAAGTCGACTTGCGTTGTAAAGTACGTCTCCTTGAAATGAAACTTTTGCTACTCGCTTGACCGTTGCAATACAAGCTTTCTTCTAGATTTTTAGTAAAGTATGTAGTATTCTCAATTGTATCAAAATATACGATACTAAGGTACTACAAACATTAATGCACCATCTGTGGCACCAGTTTCAAACGTGATCACATGGAGATTTCTTCGATTTATGTTTCGAATACCAAACAACGGATGTACGGCGTTCGAATTAAAAAGTTACGAAATAATTCCTGGTACCTCATTTCAAACGTGACCACACGGTCATTTCTTCGATTTATGTTTCGATAACAAAACAACGAATATATGGTGTTCGAATTAAAAAGTTACGAAATAATTCCCGGTACCCCATTTTAGACTTGATCACATGGTAATTTCTTCGATTTATGTGTCGATGAAGAAACAACGGATATACGGTGTTCGGATCAAAAAGTAATAATTGCTGGTAGTTTCAATATATACTGATTTTACCACAGGTTGGCTCTTATGCCGAATATTTTACCATGGGCGACAGTATCGCCACAACTACAGCAGCTTATGACATTCCTGTCAGGGGACATGCCTTACAAACGGTGTTTTGAGTGTTAAACATTAGTCCATATACCAACAGACAGTCTGGACAATTCATGATTTAGAGGGTATGTATCAATGTTTTGAATACCAGTATATTGAGACGGATAAGTTTTGGTCCGTGTAAAACAAAAACTGGCATTTAGTATTCAATAGTTTAATTGTGTCAATCAAAGTCTGAACAATATCTCCGATATACAAATTAGGATATAGTATAAACAAAAAAATGACGAATAGACCAAGGCCAGATCTGATATAACCAAGGACAGTTGTGAGGCCGATAAATCAGTCAATGAAAATCTGACAAACCATACTGGAATGCCCCATTTTCTAAAATTTTCAAAGCTTTGGTACTATATTGCAAAGTAATGTTCAGCATGCCAAGAACTACATTTTAAATAAGTTCAAAATTGCCAAACAGGAACACGTAATTGGAATTGATGAATTCGAACAAGTCATTTCGAATTAACTTACTTTGCATTGGAAAACGATTCATGTCGTAACGTTTTTACAAAGCGAATTGCAATTTGCATTGCATCGTGTCCGAACGTCAGTTGACGTTAATTCGAATTGGACATTTACAAAGCGAATTAGTTTTTACAATACGAATAGGAAACGTTACCTTTGGGTAGTACAATTGAATGCCCATGTGAATTCAGTATAAGCACTACTGAAACAATCGATTTTAGTTAACCAATCTAAAGCATCAAATGACAGACAAATGGAGTCTTTTGTCTTTTCTTGTTTACATGACTCCCTGTCTGTTGAAACACTCTTTTACATCCTTCGTATTTCCCATTTTTAACAAGATATTCGAAATTAAACCTGTTTTAGAGCATGGATTATATAACTTACCTGAACACTCGAAGATTTTTTTTCCAATGAATTAATCTATTTTAGCTCAGCTTGGAAAAGGGCCATATGAGCTATTACCATCGCTTCGCGTCCATCGTTAACTTTATAAAAAAAATTCTCTTAAACCACTGGGTCAATAACAACCAAACTTAGCCTTAATTATTATTTTGGTATCTTGTTTCAAAGTCCGAAAACCAGGAAGGACTATAGCAATGTTTGTTGTAAATATGTACAAAGCAAGACATAAACAAAAGATTCGATCCCGGTCATGTTTCATGGGCGAAGATGGAAACATAAACACAGATGACACTGTCAAGGCTGAACTAATGAACAGATTTTTCAAAAGTGTTTTCACTATAGAAACCGATCAAGAAGATGCCTTAATACCAAACCAAAGGACTGAGGAGCTAATAACTACGGTTGAATTCAGTAAAGATAAAATATATATTCATTTAAAAAAAGTTAAAAGAAACCAAATCACTAGAGCCAGACCAAATACACCCGAAATTTTTACACGAGATAGCTGAAGAAATATCTAAACCCATAAACAAGATCTTCACGGAATCATTAAGACAAATGAAATAACCAGAGTGTTGGAAAGAAGCGTATGTAACTCCAGTCCATAAAAAGGGACAAAAACAAAGTTGGAAGCTAATGTAACTCCAATCCATGAAAAGGGACAAAAACAAAGTTGGAAGCTAATGTAACTCCAATCCATGAAAAAGGACAAAAACAAAGTTGGAAGGTAATGTAACTCCATTCCATAAAAAGGGACAAAACAAAGTTACCGACCGATTAGTTCAACAGCAATTGTAAGTAAAACAATTTATCAGAGACAGTATTATGACCATAATTTATTTACACCACACCAACATGGACTTATGCAAGGGAAATCATGTATCACACAAATAATAGAAGTAGATGACTGTGCTGAAAATTAGATAACAACAATGCAATTGATGCAATCTATTTAGATTTTCAAAAAGCTTTTGATATAATTTCTCAACAGCGTTTAGTATAAGAATTAAAAAGGTTATGGTAGAGACGAAAATATTTTGGGATGGATTAAAGACTTCCTAACTAATAGAAAGCAGAAAGTACATGCAGTTATAAATGGCTCTAGTGCAGATTGTACAACAGTGACCAGTGGGGTTACACTAGGAAGCGTTTTTGGTCCAGTCCTTTTTACAATCTATATCAATAATTTGCCAGACGTGGTAACCAACATCTCCAAATTATTCATCGATGACACTAAAATATGCTAGTGTATGCCGTGGTAAATACAGAAGACCAAAAACACAGGTTACAAGAAGATATAAATGAGTTAGGAAGTAATTCAGTCCAACACAGTCAACTCTTTCAAATATTAATTGAATGAATACTGGAAGAATCTAGAAATCAAATTTATACCAGACATATACCGACCGGAAGTAGATACCATATCTTGAAGCGTCCTAGAGGCTTTAATACGCAGACCTCGGAACCATGTAAACCATGACAAAAACCATGTAGCATTAAAGCAGTTCGGGACTAAAAACAAAACAAAAGATTTTTTTTAAACAACTTCGATTAAAACTTAAGTACAGGTATTTGTAAGATCCAGGCAGGTGATAACATTTCGTGATTCATGACCCCCTCAGAATTTCACTATATTTTGAATTTAAACATAAGTAAGTATGAAATGACAATTTTTACTAAAATTTTTCCAATATTATGGACCGTTGCTATGGTAACCATTGTTGAGTTTTAGATCCCAAAAAGGCAAAAAAATCCACGAAAAAGTACAGAAAATGGATTTTTTTTTATTTCATCTGTTTAAACACAGCTATTAAATTTTAAATATCATATAGTTTTCAGTTTGCATATGACTACTAGTAAAATCTTATTTTCTAATTGGTCTTTGACTTACTGTGATAAAATTCCGCCATCTTGAATTATGCTAGAAATAAGCATTTTCTCATTTTTTGGAAAAAGCTCAATTTGACCAATTTTCTTGACCATAGGAAAAAAAAGCTGCATGTACAAATGTATGGAATATTCATTGAGATGAAAGTAATAGTTCTGAAATTTCAAAAACTGCAAAAAAATCATTGTTTTTTTTCAAATTTTGTGGTTGCCATGGAAACAAAAAAAGGCAGATTTCATATAGAATTAAAAACTAATTACCAAACCACAAGCCATTTGATTGCTTTTATGTAGTCTAACATATGTTTTTCTTATCTTATACTAATGGGGGAAATAAAGAAAAAAGAAACATGCGTTTTTCCCATGGCAACAGATTTATGGCCTTAGCAACCAGCCGTTATTCTTAAATTTAAGCATGAAAACCGCATATTTATCTGCTTATTTTCCTTGTGAAAAGTCAGATATGTGTTTTCTTATTCCTTACTTAAATACAGAGATTATAAAGAAATTCCACAATATTATTTCCATAGCAACAGTTTAAAGGTCCCTAGCTACAGGCCTTTTCTTGATTTTGATAACGGATTAACAAACTAAGCGACCAGCCTTTTATAACTATTTCATTGAGAAAATGGTTAAGCTCCTTACTTTTTCTCACAAAGAAGTGTAATATAATTTGTTTTTAACTCAGCTGACCCAAAGGGTCACTGTGAGCTATCATGATCACTTGGCGTTCGTCGTCCGTTACCTTTTCACATTTTGACCTTTTCTGATACCACTGAAGCAAATTCAATCAAACTTTATACAGGAATGGTATATGGAAGGTCTTTTACAAAGATTGCTCATTTCGTTCAAGTCCGATAAACATTCTGGCTGCCAGCGCAGAACATAGATTATTGCCGCGGTAAAGGTAGTGGCAAAACTTTCAATGAAATGAAGTCAAGATTAACGCCCCAAGCTCACACAATGTGTTAGATTCATCGATGTCAAATGTCTACATTGTACATATATCAGACGTGAAAACCTGACAAATGTATACAATGTTGTGTTTGTACGACGGTTAGTCAGTGAAAGGTTGAGAGCGGGGGAGTTTAAATTCTAATGTCGGTAAATTGAAAGTGTTGCCACTTGCTTGACCGCAGCAATAACATTTGACCCTATGAGAAAATCATCCTTTTCATCATCTGCTATACCGGAATGATATATGGAGGGTCCATAATTAAGATTGCTCATTTGGTTCCGGTCCGATGACAAATTTTCCCTAAAATTGTCAATTTTTTCTCCATGTTCGCATTAAAATAACCAGAACAAGCAAAATGTGTGTTGTATATGACAATGTAGCATGGATTACTTTATGATTTGGTATTTAACTGCCATTTGTAGACTTTATCTAAAAAAAATGCCCAAAATTAAAGAAAAATGGGAATTTTCAATATTTCAGATCTTTTCGAAATCCACTGTTAAATCGTTATATATGTCAAATCTGGAGGATGTATCTTCAGATTTGCCATTTAATTGATCTAAGCGATGCATTAGTTGTCTTAAAACAGTGTTTAGAATAAACTGTTGACACAGAATATGTCTAGCCTTTCCCATGAATCACATGAATCTGTACTTTGATCCTCAGCAGCAGCCATGATACCAAATGTAAGTCTTAATTTGTGTGCACTACCTGCTTGCTAAAATCTTCATATTATTGTTCAAGCATGATACAGGGGTCAAGACCACCATCTGAATGTGTATAATCCTTAGGATGCAACTGCATGTGGAGTACCGAGTGGCTCCATAATTTCACTGGAGTATGACTGCGGGTGTATAGACATAAAATGCTACTGAAACTGATCTGTACTGTTGCTAATGCAACTGCATACCAAATATCAATGGGCAACTATGAGTGGTTGATGCTAAACAGACACAAGAAAAAAACTTAAACAATTGTGGACGCCGCCGCCGCAGCCCGAATTATCATACCTATGTCTCGCTTTTTTCGACTATCGTCGAAAGCTCAACAAAAACAAGGGGTGTTAAATGTGACTCTAAATATCGAAAATATTACCCCTACCCCAAACAATTTACCCTTAAGTAGTCATTTTTTTCTATATTCGCATAAAAATAACCAAAACACGCAAAGTCTGCAATGTTGCATTAATTTTATTATGATTAAACTCAATATTTTATACAAAATTGGTGAAAAATGGGATTTTTCAGTATTTCGGAATTTTACAAATGTTGTATAACTGCCCATAAACCACGTGCATGATCTTATTTGTGATACATGGGAGTCTCTGTGTATTTTGTGCTTGACATGATATATTATTGGACCTTTATACAATGCTTAAGCTTTTCAAGCTGAATAAAATGAAATAAATTGTGTTGAAAAAATTGGGAGATGGGGAAGGGGTAATTTGTCTGCAATTTAGGCCATACAAAAATAATGACTAGATTCTCAGGCCATTTTTCTGGAAAAAATGATGAGGCAGGGAGGGAGAAGATTTTTATTTTTATTGGTTCAAAATCATGATGAGGCATCTTATAACATTTCTGAAATGCCAAAAACGTGATGAGGCAGGTGATATTCATTTTTTTAATTTGAAACTTGAATAAATAAAGGGCTACGACGAGCGCAGCATGATACGACCGCAGCATGTCGACCACTGAAATTTGAACAAATGTAATTTAAAGTAAATGTGGACACAATAAAAGGCTTGACACAGTAATAAGTTGGACACAATAAAGGGCTTAACAAAGAAATTAGGTGGACACAAACTACGGAAAATAATAATCAACTTTTTGATCCCAAATAGCTCTGGAACCATATGAGCTATACAAAGTCTGTTATCTCACACCTGAAAGCCTACTACAGGAGGAATCCAATGAAAAAATCCCATTGAAATTCGATGACAAATATAATTTTTCAGTAATTTGCATATTTGTAATTTTGACCATGTTTGGCCCCTAATAGCTTGAAAACTGTAAGAAATATACCAGTTTTGATGGCATACTATTAAAAGCTTGTGTCAAGAGGAATTCAAAGAAACAAATTCTACTAAAATCAGATAAAAAATAATTTTACATAATTTGAAGAAAATGCAATTTTGTCCCCTTTGACCCCTTAAAGCTCAGGCCCCGAAAGAGCTATGATAAATTTGTTGACATATACTACTGAAAGCTTACAACAAGAATAATCCAAAGAAAAAAATACCACCAAAATCCGATGAAAACAAAAAATGTTAGGTCATCTTCACATATGCAATTTTGGCCCCGTTTGACCCTTCATAGCTCGGAAAAGAAAGGAGTTATAAAAAATTTGACGGTTGAGCGCCATGTTAATATTTCATAAGGAATCCATTGCAAAAAACTGCATCAAAATCGGACTAAAAATAAAAAAAAATGAAATTTTTGAGATTCAACCCTTTATGGCCCCATTTATCTAAAGAATAGTACATGCAGCGTGAAATCCATTGGTACACTACACATTGGAAATTTCCTCAGGAGCACACTGAAAGAAACCCTATCAAAATCTGATGAGAAATAAATATTTTACAGCCAAATATATGAAAACACCAACTTTGGCCCTTTTTGTCATTTTTTTTTAAAAAACTACCAGGGCCACAATTACAAAAACAAATCGAAGTCTTTCATTTGTTCCAAGGAACATTGTGTTAAAATTTTATCAGGATTGATCATTTAGAACTAAAGTTATTGACCAAAAACAAAAGTGTCTACGGACGACAACGACGACAGCACCATACCATTATGCGACCTCAAATTTGTTGCGGTAGTATAAAAATTAAAATTAGTGTCCAGAAAAGAGACGAGGCAGGGCCTGAGAAGCTAATGTATTTTTTTTATTTTGCCTTATGAGAGTTTAGTTAGTCTAAAATGTTCAAAACCTCCTTTTTAATAGCTTACATATAATGATCTTTCATCAACATTTTCACGTTATATACCAAATTCGTGAAGTTTTTACTTCTCTAAGTCAAAACAGCAATAATTTTGAAAAAGGGAAAATTTCGAGTAGAAGGGCCAAAGAAGACCTCTTGAAAAGCTTTAATCTACTAAAACGGTCTTCTGCATGTCAGCTATAGTCAGCTTTAGTGAAATACACACAACAGCTTGCATTAAACATTATCTTCTTATCATTTGGAGCCTGAATATTTTCAATTTTTCTCTTAATTTTAAGGGAAAGGGGTGCTAATTTTGGCATTCCTGATCACACAATTAGTCTGAATTTAAAGTTTTTTTTCTCACAAGTCATTGCTTACATATCATAAACCATTACTGCATTGGCAATTATTAGATATATATTCAAATTTGTACGATCAAGAAGTAAAACAGTCGAAATTTAAATTTAAATTTAATTTCCGAAAATTTCCATTTTTCAAAAAGTTTATACCGAAAATCAAAATTTTAAGGACTTTAATGGTCTTATTTTTCAACATTGTATCACAAATAATAAAATACCGAGGTGGCTGATAAATTAGGCATAAAACTAGATCAAATGGTGAGATTTATTCATCAGCTTAAAAATCGTCATTTTCGCAATTTTTTGCAAATGGGTACATTTTTTGGCGTAAAGTGGCCATTCTAAAGTATATTGAAAAGGCTTCAACTTGGTACTAAATTTCAGAACATCTAACTTATCTACATAAAAATTATGGAGGTTAAATGATGAAATTTGGGTTAAAACTAAAATACAAGAATTTTGTGTGGGGTACTATAAAAGTGGCCCTGTACTGTCTATGCGTGCAGGTTATATTCGTGTTAACATGTTTATTTCGAAGAGGGGATATAAAAGGACTGAAAAAAATCGGTCTGGATCATAAGTGAGGGGGTGCATGGAAAGTGATTTCAGCCCATGGCCTAACATCATTCCAGTACAGTTAAGTAAAATTTGCTTCAATAGTTTCAAAGCAGATGATGAAAAGGGTGATTTTCTCATATTTCCAATCTATATCTATGTTCCGCGCAGGCCGCTAGGTTTTCTTCATAGGATTGAAACGAAACAGCGGAAGTAGAATACCGAACCATGGAAGTGATGGTAACAAAAATCAAAGTCCAAAGATATGAAAAAACAGCAACAGAGAAACACATACAAAACAAGGACGTGAGACATCCACAATGCACAGAAAAAAAAGACGACATTAAGAACTAATGTACTCATAGTGTGAACTCCCATAAAAACCAGGAGTGATATCAGGTGTTCCGGAACGGTAAGCATGTCCTGCTTCACTAGTGACACCCGTTACACTATCATCGAGTCAATCTTTGTAAAAGACCTTCCAAACACCATTCCTGTATAAATTTTGATTGAATTTGCTTCAGTGGTTTCAGAGAAGGTCAAAATGTGAAAAGCTTACGGACGGCGGACAGACGACGGATGCCAAGTGATGGCAATACCCTTTGGGTCAGGTGATTTAAAAACAAATTATATTACACTTTGTGAGAAAAAGGAAGGAGCTTAACTTGCCTTTTTCTCAATGAAATAGTAATTAAAGGCTGGTCGCTTAGTTCGTTAATCCATTATCAAAAAACAAGAAAAGGCGTGTTGCTAGGACCTATAAACTGTTGCTATGGAAATAATATTGTGGAATTTCTTTATTGTCTCTGTATTTGAGTAAGGAATAAGAAAACACATATCTGACTTTTCACAAGGAAAAATAAGCAGCTAAATATGCGGTTTTCATGCTTAAATTTTAGAATAACGGCTGGTGGCTAAGGTCATAAATCTGTTGCTATGGAAAAAAACCGCATGATTGTTTTTTTCTTTTCTTCTCCACTATTAGTATAGGATAAGAAAAACATATGTTGGACTACATAAAAGCAATATAATGGCTTGTGGTTGGGTAATAAGTCTTTAACTCTATATGAAACCTGCTCTTTTTTGTTTCCATGGCAACCACAAAATTTGAAAAAAAACACAATGATTCTTTTGCAGTTTTTGAAATTTCAGAACTATTACTTTTCATCTCAATAAATATTCCATACATATGTATCTGCAGCTTTTTTTCCTATGGTCAAGAAAATTGGTCAAATTGAGCTTTTTCCAAAAAATGAGAAAATGTTTATTTCTAGCATAATTCAAGATGGCGGAATTTTATTACAGTAAGGCTTTTTTCAAAGACCAATTAGAAAATAAGATTTTACTAGTAGTCATATGCAAACTGAAAACTATATGGTATTAGAAATATAATCTATGTGTATTAACTGTTGAAAATAAAAAAAACGGTTATTTTCTTATTTCTCAGCTATTTTTTGGCCTGTTTAGTTGTCAAAATTCGGCAATGGTTACCATGGCAACGATGCATAATATGGGAAAAAATAATTGTAAAAAATTTCGTTTTACACTTATTTATGTTAAACTTCAAAATATTATGAAATTCTGAGGGGGCATGAATCACCCCCTGCCTGGTTCTTACAAATAGCTGTACTTAATTAAATCGCTTAAAATTTTGGTCACAATACTCATTTTTCCGGTAGAACCTTCCGAAAATACCTTGATTTTAACATTTCTAATATAGTCTTTATAGACAGAAAATAACAGTTTGGCACTTTTATATAAATAAAACGATAGATTCTGGTGAAGTAACCATATAATACCAAAGTTTTTAATTTCTGCATTTCGGCCATTTCGACAACTAATGTCTTTTTAGTGCAAATCGAAACATTTGCAAATCCATTAACGGGAATACGTGGGAAATAATGTGCACTCTGTTTCAATAGAGCAAATTACCAATACATCTAAATAGAAAAGCCAAAACCAGCTAAGTACAGAGCTAGGCAGGAGGGCGATACTCCATTGTTTTTAAAACATGTAGTAGAGTGTGTTAACGAAATCGCTTTGGAAATATGAAATACAAAATAGGGGATCATCGATAATATTTTTGAGAAAAAAAAATCATGAAAATGTGATGTGATTTTCCCTTATTATTGCTATACAATTATCGACCCTTAATAAGGATAAGAATTTTAAAAAATTGACAAATTGCACTCTCTTAGCATAGATATTGCTTAAATCATGTATCAGCAATAAACTGTTCAAATAATTTTACATCACTTGAATGTTAAATTCAAATTTTCATCACATTTTTGCTGTCAAGTTAAAACATCCGAATACCTTAA